>JAJJMB010017954.1:149802-265648 GCA_023531105.1 Papaver atlanticum | reverse complement strand
AACGAACTTTACTCACCACTTTCACTACAACTTTAAAACCACATCAGAGTACACCATTATGGTGCTTATGGAATGCTTATCGATGTTGGAAGACATGTCGTTATGGAGTATTCGTATGAAGATGTTGGTAAGACATCTTGTTAAGGAGAAGATCATCTTGGTGGTGCTGGATTAGATTATTGGTGTTGAGCTGAAGGCGTCCATGGTAATCTATGTCAGGGTGTGCAGAGAAGATCGTCTCGTTGTGATTGATAATGTGGTAAACATTATCTCGTATGGGTGAAGACAATACTTTGGATTTATAGGGCGTTTGTGAGAGTTCTTGTGTTCGGTCACGTTGTGGTGGGTCGATGGATTGATTTATTCAATTCTTGTGTAATTCTAAGTTGGTTATAAGAAAGAAAGAGGTCGTAGCCGTTTGGTGGATGTAGACAATATATACACATTGTGTATATTGTTGAACCACGTTAAATATGTGAGTACTTTACTCTTGTTGCTTTTGTTTATGGCTTGCATCTGTGTAGCTCTCTTTCTCTTCTTCTTATCCTAGATTATAGTGAGGTTCATGGAGCAATCCGAGAGATTAAATGTTTCTTGTTAGCTATTTTGTTTCTGCAGTATTAGCATGTAGATGGCTCTGAACCCAACAACTCCTCTGTCTTCATCGCTACTGGTTTATGGAAATCTTCAACTCTTTAACAATTAGATATTATTGGTACTGAAATTGTTTTTAGTGCATCATTGTGTCTCACCAGTTAAATTTATTGTCACTGTCATTTATCTTATCTATAGACAGTGCAGAAAACGTGCAAATCAATGCTAGGTGTGATCTACCTTGTTTTCTTTTTTCTTCTTTTGCTGGCCAATGAACCCAATGTAGCAGTGTAGCCCGGCTATTGCATCATTGTAAGGAGAGCAAGCCTAGCCAATATGCTGCACATACTCAATGTAACGGAAGATGCATTGCCAAAATAAAGTGTTTAATTTTATACACGGTCAGGTCAGTACAAGGTGTGCAACAGTGAGCTTCAATTTTCTAATCTCTACAACACATTCATTCAACAAGAGATTGCTACAAAAAAATTGAAAAGGCAATGAAACCTTTTTCTTTACAGATGTTGCAGTAAGTTTGAGATCAGGTTCCAGCCCATCCATGGTTTCTTATCAGAAGGTAAAGCGAAGTTGAGCTCAAACATCTCCTTTGTAATCTGTTCTCCAGATTCACAAAATCCAACAAGTTTCGCGACAACTTCAGCACTATCTTTGATGTGTTGCATGTTATGTGGGTCTGTCCACAGCTTATTGACTAGCTGCAGCCTCCTCTGTTTCCCACCTGCAGGGACATCCCATTTTATGTAGAGCATTTCGAGTTCTTGTGCTGTAAGTCTCGATGTTGCCCTCTTTGCAAGTTGTTCTCTCTCTTGCTTAAGTGCTCTGATACTGCAAACCAAACAAAAAAAGGGTGAAAAGGGTACACCAACGAGGTTTCAGAGTAATTTCTAGTAGCTATTAAACGAAGCCACAGAGTTCGTTCAGTGCTTAGTGACGCATTTAAGACGTTGAGACAGGTTAAAGTTTTAATAGTAGCTTTAATCTAAGAAACATGAAGAAATGAAATATATACCTTGAGGATACAGAGCTGGCTGGTTCGTCCCCTAAAAGAGCCGGGCTTGCATTGCCTACCTCTGCCAACTTCTGCTCCAACCATGTCAACCTTCGAAGCTCAACTTCCATATACATTTGATCATCTGGGTCACCTCTAAATAGCAAGTAGAACTGAGTACGATGTACTATTGAAACATGGCAGAGGTGCCATAGCATGATAATCTGTTCCCTTTGCTCCTCGAAAACAAGCCTCCATGACATTGGAGACTGAGCTGATAAACCAGATTCGGAGGCCGAAGTTTCATTTTCTTCAAGCTCCAATACCTGATATCAGCATAAGTAACGGGAATTGGTTATTGTAGATGTAAAGAAAGAGCATCACAATTATATGTAACCAAATAACGGGAATTGGTCTCTAACCTGGCAGACAAGAAGTTGCTTTTGGTACTGAAGCTTTGCAACCCTTTCTTTCAATTCAGTAACATAAGTTCTGATGCTTCTTATGTTTTCTTCAGCAGCGTTCTTGAACATCTCCTGCATTCTTTTTACATTTACGGAATTTTTACGCCGTGAGCCCGGTGTACTTTCCCTTGATGAGTTACCCCTACAGTCTTCTTTCTTCGGTGTAGCTTTACAAGGTTCTATCGGTGTATGAGCACGGTGCACGGCATTAACAATCTGAGGAGATTGGTTTTCCTGCTCAGACTCCCTTACATCACGATAAGAAGACAAGGGTGAGCATGGTGAGCGTATCAGATGGGACCTATTGGTGCTATTCCTTAAAGGAGAGGGACCCAATTTGTCATTACATTGAAGAGACAACATCAACTTGTCGATAGAATTTTGCGCATTCTCAAGTTGCTTTTCTAAAGTGGCAATAGTGACTCCCTCTGAGTTCAACCGAGATATCTCGTCTTTGAGGCTGGTTTTCCCTCCCACTTTGATATCCTCTGATATTGAGCTAGCAAAATTCATCTCCTTAATCTCTGAAAGAAGTTTCGCAATGGTTTCTGCAGCGTCCTGGCTTCCCAATTTTTGAGACGAGACCTCCTTGTGTAGAACCTCTAGAGCTCGGTTTGCTTCTTCACCAAGTTGTTTCTGTCGCTTCTCAAGCTTTCTTATTTCATGCACAAGCATGGAAGGATCTGCAGTTGACCGCCTCATCATTGTATTCCTTCCCAATTTGCTTCTCTTTCCACTCAATGAAATATGATCATCAGATATTGACTCATCTTCAGCGGGAAATGCAAGACTCCTGACTACGTGACGAGGAGAACCCTGAAGTACAAGAATGAAAGTTCATCAAAAAGACAGAAATAAATGAATGAATATAAAAAGAGAACATAAGTCAAAGTCACCCACATACCCTTTTATTTTTCTGCATTTTCCTTTCTAATTCAAGTTCTGACTGTGCTTGATCTCTCTCACGCTTCAATTCTTCCATTTCTATCATCATCTGTACATGGAAGAGACACGATGTTAAAAGTTACGGCAGTAGGTGCAATATTGTAAAAATCTCAACTTATTGGCCTTCAGCTTGGTGTGATATTGCAACTGAACGATTGAGTACTACACCTTTTGGATTTTCATCTCCCTGTCTACCAATAAGGACTTTAAAGATGAAGGAGGTTCTGGAGAATGCAGTTCCGCTTCAAGCAAAGCAACTTTATTCTGCAAATTCTTCAATAGTTGCTTCTCCGAAACAACCTGATAGAAAGGAAACGAAATGTGATGAAAAAAACATATGTGATGTTTCTATCACCCGAAAACTTAACCATGCATGATTCAGTTTGTCTTTGGCAGAGGTACAGGTAACAAAGACAGATAATTCATGCAGCAGGGTTTAAATTCAGTTTCTAGAGACGTTTATGGGACAGGGTTTAAATTTGCTAATGTCATAAAATTCAGTTTCTCTTTCGTTAGCAGAATACATACCATATTCACTTGAGCAGTATTTTTTACTTCCTTTGCACTACTAGCAAATGAGAGAGTGTTTCGTGATTGCTCCAGATGACTCAAGGCGGGACTCATGGTGCATATAATTGCAGTTCGAGAATTGCCCCCAAGTGAAGGTTGCAATATTCGTGTAAGCTTTGAATCTCGGTACGGTATATGACCCATCCTTCCTCCAGCACTGTATAACCAGACAAAAACTAAGTATTAGTGTATGTCAGAACAGAAACTCATTTACAGGACTTCTACTTGTTCCAATTAATCTATCAACCTGAGTTTTCTTATCACTGTCATTAGAGTAAGAAGGCTGCGGTTGATATGAGACCCTTCTTTCAGTCTCGTCCCATCAGTTTTTGTTTGAGCTGCACGCTCACTTCCTGCAAGGTCCACAAGATTCTGCAAACATACCCAGCAACCCAATTAGCCAATTTAGATTTGGTAAACTCCAATGTGCACATCCGTTGAAGGCAAAAGAAGTGTAACATACCAGGCTTGCTACGAATGACTTTACGCGGGTCGAATTTTCACGGAGACAACTCTCTATGGTCTGAAAGCAAAATATTTTAACACCTTCTTAGTTTTGTACTTTGATCCTTTCTATAAGGTTTTATTAGCCTCATCAGAATCACTTAATAGTTAAAATACAGTATTAGCTGATGAATAACACACAAAGGCATGATATTGCTGGGAACAGACATGACAAATTCAACCAATATTCAGATTCAACGATATCCACAAAAATTGATGAATTGAAGTATCAGACTCACCAGCCTTATAATCTGATGTGACCTTGAGCTTGTGTCATTTAAGGCAGTTTCTCCTACTTGTCTTTGAGCTGCAAATATGAAATCGTGGTATTTATCGTGAATTTCAATTGCCAAATATAAATTAAAACCCTTTACAAGTAAAGCATAGGAACATGCATACCTTCACAAATGTTTATTAAACTCCTCAGATGATTACTGTCCTTCGCTACTTCTTCGACCAGCTTTTCAACAATTGTCCCTTTCTACAATCAGATAAAAGGATACAGACAAATCCAATACGTCATAAAGATTTGAAAAAATAAATAAAAAATGAATCAAATGGGATCTTAAACTTCGTAAAATGCTGGCAAGCACATACCTCCGGATCGTCCAGAAGGCGAAGGGGGCCAGAGTCTCGATTCAACAAGTCCATGACTGTCTCGTTATAGATCTCCATGCCAGAAATCTTTAGTACAAAATCTCTTTCTGGAGACTGCACATATCACATATATATGATGAAATCTTCAGATACAAAATTCATAAACAAAAATTGAAGATAATTGGTCAAATACCAACCGTTTAAAGAAATGTCCGAATTCTTCTTCCAAATAAACAAAATGAATCAACTTACGTTTCTAATGTGATCGTCTATGTCCTTGACAGCACTTTCAGTAATCCCCTTCATGGTAAATGTCTTACCACTACTGGTTTGCCCATATGCAAATATCGTTGCTGCGGAAAGAAACCGATTGACAGTTAAGACATCCATACATTTGCTAAAATCAAAATAGTGAATCCCTAAACAAGCAAGGACAATTTTAAGTACAGAAGAACATCTCTCACCATTAACTCCGGTAAGAGGAGATAACGCAACATCCTTAGCCCCTTCCTCATAAACTCTCTGAGTTAAGCAATTCATATCAAATACACGATCTGACATTGGTACACAAAAAAGCAAACCCCAAATATCAGCATTCAAGCGAAATTAAACACGAACTCTTTTATTTCACATCACTAAAGGAATTACCAAAGGTGTAAGGCACCGTAGACCGCTCGTTGTTTAAATTCTTAGACAAAATTGTATGCTCATCAGTACACTCCCACGCAATTTGGTCATTTGAGGCTTGTTCTCTTCTGCTCAAAGGTCTAACTCTTACTGTCACAAATATGTTCTCCTCACGAACTTTTGTTGCTCCTGGAGTTCCCGGAGTCCTCGCAGGGGTTCGTACTCCCTTTGACGCCGATTTCAGAGGCGTCCTAATCATTGTCTATCTACAACAATTCCTGCAATCACAAATTGGGACCATTGGGTTAGAACCAAAATTAGCCGAAAAGAATCACCATACATTGGAGCATCAATTGCTACATTCTGGGATCGATTTCTACAAAATGAAAACCATAAAAATCATGGATTCGAATAAAGAAAATGACTAACTTGCCACCACCACATATACAACCCAAAATTACCACCAGTACTAAGCACCACCAACTACAACTACTACCAGTACTAACCGTCACCACCACCACCAGCAATAGCCACCATTAATATATCAATAAACCCATAAAGAAAAACCCTTATTTTCTTACTCAATTCAAATAAATCGATTTCTAATTCATAACATAAACAAAAACCAAAAAAAATTCAAGGAATCAAGATTCCTTGAATATAAAAAGCCCTAATTTCTACTCAAACCTGAAACCAACAAACAAAACACCTGAAAACAACAATTTCCAGGTGATTATTACTTACAGGAACGAAGGAATCAAAGATGATAAAGATTATTACTTACCAGTAAATCAGATTCTGAATTGTCTTCTTCTTTCTTTTAAAGACCAAATTAAAACCCAAATTTCACCAAGAAATTTAGGGGGTTTTGTACATGAACTCAGTTCTAGTGATGAAGAACGAAAATTTGAGGGGTTTTTTACTTAATTTTGGTAGAGATTTGAGTGTTTACACAGAGAGAGACGATTCTTTTAGTTTTCTAGGGTTTGAATTTCTTCCTCTCTGAAGTTTTTGAAGTTAAACGTAAACGGCTAGTTTGTTTTCTTTAATTTCTTCTTCAGTTTTTTTTTTATTTACTTTCAATTATTACGTCTGCTTTTTCCGTTTCATAGAAGTCGGGTTATTGGGCTTCTTGGCAGTGAGGAGTCCTAAAACGTGGGTTGATAGACACTCTGTGGCGGTGGATAGTGGATACGGATTTAGTTTTAATAAGTCTCGGGTTGAGCAAAGGGATGGGTGGATAGTGGATGCAGATTTAGTATCACCCGCGTCCAATCCTCCTTAATGGCAATTTTAAGAATAGGTTGTCTATGTGAGTCGGGAAAATACTTGTAGCATGTGTGATTCTAATTCTCTTGAAACGGTTGAGCATCTAATCCTTTATCGTCCTTTCTCTAGATCTGTTTGGGCATCTTTGTCGTTTGGAAATATTGTGCTTCATGATTCTGTCACCGTAGCTAATATTCATGATTGGATTAACAAATATCTCTTATCTAGCAATGACATGTGCTGCTCTGTACTAACCACAACATGGTGTATGTCGAGGGATAGATGTTTTCACATCTTCCAACAAAAACCTCTTAATGTTCTAAGTACTGCCACAGTTTCTTCTAAACTTATTAGTGATACTAGTGGCACTATCACTAGTAGTACGAATAATCATTCATTTGTTAGTTATCATTCAAGAGGACTGCTATATTGCTTACTGCGATGCTTGTTATGATAAAGATACTAATAAATTTGGTGTTGGTATTGTGATTTTCGAACAAGCAGGTGAATGCAACGGATGCAAGACAATCACAGGGAAAGACGTGAACTCTGAAGAAATTGAATGCCTGGCCTTACTTGAAGTTGCAAAGTGGGTCAAAGCAAGAGGCTACAACAAAGTTTGCTTTAGAAGTGACGCCAAAAATGTTATCTCCTTTCTCAATAAAAGTATGGACCAGATTAGCTGGTTCAATAACTCCATCTTAGAAGATTGTCGTTTTATTCTAAATGATTTTAGTTTTGTTAAAACTGAGTTTGTTAGTATAAATTTTAATGGATGGGCTGATAAAGCAGCCAAATATAGTATAAGATTCGGTGTAGATGAATGGTTGGATAGTATTCCTCCATTTGGCCTAAATATGATGTAATCTTTCCCCATATTTCAATATATTTTCCTTTCCTAGAAAAAAAAATGGACACGAGTAAGTATTTAACAAAAGTTACATAACTTAGTTCTAAAACTTGGATCAACTGCAACATAACAAGAGTAAAATGTTTTTCTCAAAGAATATGCACCATTTTGAGAACCATTAAGTGGTCTAATGGTTCTCGTGCTCCCTTTAACTATGGAGGTCGGGGTTCGAACCCTTGTAATAATTAAAACTCCTAAATGGGTGTTTACAGATCAGTAAAGAATTTGATGCTGTCGAGTTTCTAAAAGTCTTAAATGAGTGGATTTGGATCGGTAAAGAATTTGGTGATGCCGAGCTTCAACCTCAGATCACTGGTATCGTCACCCAATAACTTTACCAATGTACTACAGTGACACCGGCAAAAAACCTTCAACCAATCCAAAATAGAATATGTATCAATATGAAACCTTCAACCAAAACAAAAAATTTATTTTTTAAATATTGTTAAGGATCTCAGATGTATCTCAATAGAAACAACATATATTATATACTAATTTCCTATAATAACCTCTTATATAGTTTCAACATTACTCTTAGGGTCGGGTGTCCAACAGATGGATGATATTCTATCCGCGTCCAACCTTGAAAGTGCGGTTTAAATATCCACCCAGTAAAGGCCCTCAAGCACGTCAACGCTATTAGATCAGTCAAGAGACGAATTTACCGTTAATAACTCGATTAATAAGAGATGAACGTTAATTAATAGAAATTAATCTAATAATAATTTAAATATGAAACTACACTGAATAGGTCTCGAAAAGTTACGTGGAATGGACTACTCGAACGTGTCATTCGGATACCGGACGAAGAAGATATTATCGGATGAGTATGAAGGGCAAAATAGTAATTTTGTTGGTTACAGGGATTATGAATGAATGATAGTGTCTTTGGAGTTCATGGGAATGAAGATGCTACCACTGGTATTAGGTCACAACAGCCATGACTGGTTAGAGTTAAAGTGGAAGTAATACAAATATGAAGATAATATTGTTGTTGTTTAGCTGTGGGTGAAGCTAAGAAGATGATGGTACTGAAGGTGTTGTAGTTGTTGTTTGATTGAACTGAATTGGTAAAGAGATGATTAAACTGTGTGTGTTTGCAAGTAGAAATAGAAATGTATCTTTTGGTCTTGGCATGTTTTGTGTTACATCATGATTGTGCATTAGAAGTTTGGCTTAGGCATTTGGCCTATTAGTCATCCCAGTCAGTCTAGTTGACTTATCTGACTCAGACCATCTAACTGAGTTAACTAGGTCTAAACCAGATTCAACTCACTGAGTTGACTCGTGTGACCAAATCATTGACCAGTTGACCGAGACTTGACTATTGATGTTGACTGTTAGTTGACCTTGTTAGACAAGACGTTGACCGTTAGTTGACTCAGATGGACAAAGCCTTAAGTTAATGGGCATGTTTAGTGGACTTGGGCTAAGTGTCATGTTTTCTTAGTTTTATACTTTGGACCCTTGTGGTCCGAATGGACCTTTGATTCCTTCTACAAAGTTGTAGATCTTCTTAAGACTTATCTAATAGACTATAGAACCAACCTAATTGAATTAGTAAACCTTTAGATGTGCCAAGGATAGATAATGACAAGGTATAGAATTATAAGTGGACCTAGAACCATTAGATAGTTCATTTAACTTATAACTAGAGAATTGTATGAGATTGTATCATGAGCCTTGTATGAGCCTTTTGGCTAATCTTTAGTGTGCTTGTGTGATTAACAGTCAATCTTTATTAACAACGATCGATCCAAAGGATGAACCAGTGGATTGTGGATCTCGAGGTAGGCGTGGCTTGTCATCAAAAAAGGTGGGAATCGATAACAAACTCTCTTGTATTCATTATTGATTTATAAATCTATTTATATTGCGAAAGGCATGCATATCTTTGCTAGTATATGATATGTGTACGCATGTATATATGTGTGTAATACAAACTAGTTTTCTTTTACATTTTGGGATGGGTTTGGATCTTTAGAAACAACTGATATCTGCGTTTTGGGAGTATTTATTTAATTTCAAAATGTGATTCTTTCCATTGACTGGAAAACAGTTACAATCTTTACTTATTGTTAGCATGAAAGGGAGAAGGTTTCCTTTTGATTGGTGTGTGATGTGTGTGTTCCCAAAAGTTATATCTATATTTATGTGCTAAAGGAGTGAAAATTGCTGCCACTAATAAACTAATAGGTGTGTGACATGTCACTAAATATTATTTTCTCTATTTATGTATGGGCAACGCATGTCTCATACATGATTGTTTACTGTTCTTTTAAATTACTTTCAAAAACTACTATATAATGTTATTAGATCTCTTTAGATACTTGATATGTAGAGTGCGCGTAGAATGAGGTACTGGTAAGGTACATATCGTTTATGACTTCGAGGCCGGAAACCTCAGGGAGGGCTTTAATGATCATTGAAGAATCCGCAACAGTCATGCCTTGCTACTCCAAAGGAAGACGTCGCTCAACTATTATTTATGTTGTGAATATGTGCCGGTTTATTGGTTGGTAGAACTTTATATTTCCATACAACTTATTATTATATTATGCTTTATCTGTTTTTCCGCGTTTTATCGGTTTTTAGTTAAACCTGCATCATCTTCAATTCATTCTAGTGATTACTTGAAAGTTAGTTATTATTTCTGCTGGGCACCCCTTCTAGGGATGATGTGCTCACTCAATTCCCACTTTCAGTTTCAGAGACAGATCAGGTTGTGCTCATGGCGATGAAAGCTTCGAGGAGTTGGTTTCGTTAGGTGGTTAGCTCCCGCTATGTTTATTTTGTGTTTATATTCTATTTGTAAACCAACTCACTACTGAATACGTATCATTTGAGAGGAGTTCTTGTATTTATTTCAGAGAGGGTTTAGATTCGGGTTAATCTTTGTTTTGAACTTCATTCTTAATGTTTAATTAAATGTTTTAGATCCTTAGTGCCTCATTTTATAGTTAATCACTTGGATTAGTCAGCTGGTAGCTTAGGGGGCGCTACACACCCGATTCCAATCCACCAAAAGATGAATCGGGAGGCCACCGACCAACATGCGAATTGGGTTTGGAATAACCCGCGGATTTAGGTGTTTGCTCACTCCTTGATCAATGTAATATGATCCGTATGTCGGGTTGGTTACTGAGTGCTGATACTTGTGAAAAAGTTTTGATACACGAAAAACTTTTCTAAGTTAATTGAATTAATTAGCTAATGCTCGTATTTCCTAATTATTGGCTGTAATGTTGTTGGATCGAAAATACTCGAGCGATGCATGAGTAAATTTTTATCCAATTGTACATGAAGTCCACAAATCATTTTTTTTTTAGATATTTGAATACCGCCTAAGAAGCAGCCTTTTGACTTGAGCCAAAAACTAGATTGGAAACCAAACTCCAGAAGGCTTTTCTTCTTCTTCTTTTCTTTAAAAAGAGAATATGATACATTTTTGTGCACCAGAGTAACTAGTAAGATGAACCACTGTTTGTTTCTAGAGAAGCTTCTACTTCTGGTTGCGAAACAAAATCAGTACTATCAGTAAAATTATGAGATTATTATATTTTGAAAATAATATATGTGAGTGAACATCAGCTGATTGGATGACGTTCATTAGCATATCTACCAATTGTTATTGATTGTTGCTCAATTTTTCAACAGATTATTTAGGTTAAAACCTGCTAATATAAACCTATATACATGCTGATACTAATTTTCAAAAAATGATAAACAACGACCAGAATCGGCCGACATGTCACAAAATATTGGCCGATTCCTACCTGAGTTTAAGAAATGCACAACTTTTTTTATAGGTTTTTCACCCTAAAATGGCTATTATGAACAAGATAGGATCCCCTTACATATTTATTCTCACACTATTTCACACATTATATGTCATTTTTGCGGATAAAAACTAAACAATAACGAATTCGAAACTAATATTTTAGGGATATGTTTCTCTCAAGAAGCTCTACGTTCCTACTAAAAATGAGCGTATTCTGAAATACTAAGCCTCACCATCTACCAATCTTAATTTAAATGGTTAAAAATCAATCGATTTTTGTAACGCTCGTATTCAAAGTCATAGATGGTGGTGTTATATGTCTCGTAATGCGCTCATTTTTTATAGATTTGTAGAACTTTGCAAGAATAACATATCCCCAAAATATTAACTTCAAAACCGTTACCGTTTGGTTCATGTTCACGAAAAAGACGCCTAACATGTGAGATAGTGTGAAGGGATTCTCCCTCATTATGAACCTATATCTATCGATTCTTAGGGTTTTTGGAGCCAAGCCAAGCATTGTCTTACATGAGTATGAGCATCCACCGATTCTTAGTTGAGATTCTTACAAAAAAAAAAACAAATCAATATTTTTTCATGTTTCGATGATCTGTTAACATTTGTCAATTTACAAAGTTAACAAGATTAAATATCTAACCAACCGAATTAACATTAACTAATCAAGGATAAATTAGACATTAACGAAAATAGATGGATAGGGAATTTTTTATTATACTTCAAATGATCCTATTTTGTGTTCAAAATAACTTTTTGAAGCAAAAAAGTTTAATGACTTCTGAGATTGAATTCTGGTTCTTGGCATCCAAACACCCTCTAAGACTCTGAACTTGCAATGGTTCAAAATAAACCCATTTACTAATCAGATCTTCCTACATGTATAAACTGCTTTTTCTTTCTCTAGTTTTTGCTCTTGGACAGAAGATGTGCACCGTTTGTCAACTGATCAATCTTCTCAAGGAATTTGAACATCATCTCCAAACCATTGTCATCTTGATAATAACAAAAAAAAAAAAAAAAATCGGTAATAATAGAAAATAATTATTAGGAAATCAAATAAAAAAGAGATGTTAGCTACCTAAACTTGGTATTATATGGCCATCAGGGTGACGTATGACAACAGGTTCCACAAACAATTCCAACAATTTCTCCCCATACCTCCTCATAAAGTCCTTCTCGCCTGATAATTAAGAAAAGACAATGAGAAATCTTCTGAATTTTTGTTATTTAAAGTTCATAATCGGCAGCAATTGATACAACAACCAAAGTAAAACGTGCCAACTTCAAAGTTTAAACACATGACTTAGCTCACAATGCTATGATTTTGGACGTCCTTGCTAGGAAGGAGACTACAAAAATCTCCTTAAGTTCCACAAAAAAAGATAATTTTTGAAGGGTCGCTAAGTTCAATAGCAGATTCTTAAGTCTGAGGGCCTTGTAGCAGCTCAGCCACAGGTTTCTACTACTGTCTTAAATTGCTATGTTGGGCACTTGGAACAGCATCTTCCAAAGGTTCTATTTTTGACTGCGCATTCCAGTGTTAGCGTATGATATATCTAATTCGGTTAATAGTTTTCTCATTCTTTTTCAATTGGATATGGCTTTTAGCAAGTTGAGGTACCTAATGCAAGTCTCTTTAAAAACAAAGAGACGCGTCCGGATCATCGGTTCAGGTAAAATGTGAAGGTGTCAATGTTGTCACACCGAGCAATCACATTATGCGTATACCGAATTGAACAATCACATTAAACTCCATTAATGAAATCAATTAAACAGTCAAAGAATAATACCTATGAAATGAAGAGATGGACACTGAACTGGAGAAGAAGGACTATAAGCTTTGTCAGCTATAGCCGGTGATTGAAACATTGCCCCTCCTATTATTATCACAAATTTTATCTTCGGAACTTTCGTCAGCGCTAATCCCTGTTCTCGATTAGTATAATCAAAACAATTTTAGTCACACCAACATTACAAAATTAATCAACAAATTTTCCCATCAATCAATCAAAAATTCAAATTAAAAATACCTTAGATTGCAAACCTGGCAAACCTGCAGACAAAATTCCACCTTGAGAGAAACCAAGTAAGCCATCAAAAGGACCTTGCTTTATCATTATATCTTCAACATATTCAAGACATTCATCAAAATTCCTATACTCTGTAGTTTCCTAAAATTCCAAAACAGACAATTAGAAATAAAACCCAGATTAAGAATCAAAAAAAGATGAGACCCTTTAACTTACTTTGTCAAATTGATACCATTCATAGTAAGGAGGATCATAAAACCCTTCAACATCAGATTTTCCTGTACATGGAAAAGGAGCATCAACAAAAACAAGATCTAATTTCTTAACTACTGATTCTGGCCATTTTGGAAGCATTTGTTTCTTTAAGATTTCACCACTTGTTCTAAACCCATGTAGACACAAAACTCTTGGCGGTTTTCTTTCCTCTTCTTTGATTCTCTTTTGATTTTCCATCTTATTACTCTTTGGCTTATCAATTTCTCTACTGAAATTTAGAGTAACAGTGAGTTGATTTCTATGTGGGAGTGGGAGTGGGAGTGGGAATATCATTCTCATCATCCTATTTGATCTCACTGTGAACGATGTGTCTTTGCTAAGACCAGCCAGCATTGATGAGGATTATGGCCACTCTGTGACACGTACTCGGGTTGTCCCGAGTGGGGACAGGCGATGGGACCCACAATATAAATGACTATGATAATGATTTTTTTTTTAGAAAAACTAATTTATTAATCAGACGAGGAAAAATCAAAAATTACAAGAATTAGATGGGAGCCTGACAACAAGCTCAGACCCTTTTTGAATGACAACCCCAATCATATAGAAAAGAAAATCCCCCACTATGATATTCACATCATGACTATCCATATAATTGCGCAGTCTTTTCACAAACTCTATAGTATCACTCCCCAACTCGTCTTAAGGTGGTAAACGCAAACACTCCAAAACCATGAGTTGTACACTTTTCTAAATATTTGGTTCTTTTTTGATCAACAGCTTGACCAATTGCCTGGCCAGGAACAAAAGCACGCACTCCAGCGCCTGTGAAAGGAGAAACACCCGTGGTATCCATACACACATCACACCCATTATCCTAATTGTATACCAAGATATCTACAGGTCACATCAAAGCCAGTTCGGTGTCTGAGAGAATCCTAAATCCATTTCCTTCTTTGCTGGAACACCATCACGGTAACAAATATCCGCAAAGGTATCCCAAACCAGATCATGTCTATACTTGAGACCCACTCCATGCAAGCAATGCAAGGCATGATCCCCAAAAATATTCATCTCCCTACCACAACTTAGGGGTGAGCATATGAACCCAAACCCACCAATCAAACTCAATCCACCCGCAATTTGGCGGATGGACACCCAACCTGTTTATTGGTGGGTTGGACATGGATGCATTTTTGAAAACCTAATAAATATTGGGATGGGTCCGGATGCGAGTCTAAAAAGAACGCATGTTAAGGTTGAATGAGAAAATATAACAAACGCATGTGGATGTTTTTATATTTTATAAATTATATAAATATTGATGTTTTATTTCTAACCTAATTGTTTCTCTTACAACAATTCGTAAGTAGCAATCGACACAATATCGTTCCAACTTGAAGAATTAAGATCGATTTTTCTTTAAAAGAAATGAAATATGTTTTATATAAGTGTTAATGTTTTATTTTCTAGCCCATTTTTCATTTATATAAATTATATAAGTGTTAATGTTTTATTTTCTAGCCTATTGCATAATTTTTTGTAAAAGAAACAAAATCCATGGATTTAACCGCATCCAATCCGCTCATCCACCAATCCGTGGGTGATGGACGTGGACGTGGACGTGGACACAAATCTAGCACCCTCCATTTTGATGGATTGGATTTGGGTGGCACCAAATCCACGGGTTCCACCCGTTACTCACCCCTACCACAACTAGAGCAAGTGTCCCCTTCTTCGAAAATAGGGATTCCTAGCCTATAACACAAGATAGCCTATAACCAAAGGAATTGTTCCAAGTGCGTGACTTACTGCAAGTTGGAGACGCAAGGATACTGAGGAAACTAGGTGAACTATAGGTTTAGTTGTTTGGTCTCAACTATACGAAGTTGGTTTGAATTTGTATAGCGGCTTAATTCTGAGAGTATTCAATTTTGGACTAGGTCCCGGGGTTTTTCTGCATTTGCAGTTTCCTCGTTAACAAAATCTTGCTGTGTCATTTACTTTTATTTTCCGCAATTATAATTGTGTTTATTATAATTTAAAGTAAATCACACAAACGTTAATTCCTATTTTACTTGATAGACAATCCCTAGAGTTTGGTTAAGTCCGAACCTATTATAAAGTAAACAAACTTCATTGTTGTATTGTCTCGATCTCGTAGCCATAGACGATCACACGAAGTGTGAACCGATTAGTTGTATTGTCTCGACTCAGTCCATAGACAATCACTTTCCGAAAAGGACTTATAGGTGGAAAAGTTTTAGATTGAGGTATATTTGGATACCCTCGTCTTTTCAACTTCACATCCTCCGAAGGACGACATATGTGAGACGGGAAAAAACCCTCAACCAAACCTATGTTATCTACTGTAGGCCAAAAGAGTTCAGTCTTCGAGACGTTGAGATGTAACCCCAAAGAAATACCTTCCTGCCGAATAATGTTCAAAGCCTTGGCCACCATCAATGTGTCCCCAACGAAGGTCCCGTCATCTAAATATCATGCTTGCAAGTCCAAAAAGCACGCATCTGCAATCCTATGTATCAAGGGGTGTATAGTTAAAGCAGATAGCATGGGACCAAGAGGGTCCCCCTGAGATGATGAGAGAGGTTTGTCCATATAATATAACTTAGCAGGAGCTGCATAACAAAAATCTACCCCACTTAGAAATGGAAGGACAATGTTTCCATACCTCTCTAATCATTGCAGACCTGCTTACAAGATTGAAGACAATAGAGAGATCAACCAGGAGCATTGATATAGATGTCGAGTCACTCTTCGCCTCAAGAAGCCTTTTAACCGCATGAAGAATGGACTCACCACCACAACGTACCCCCACCATGAACTAAAAGTCACTAAGGTAGCTCTCCAATTTCGTACCAACATGAGGAGCAGCAACTTTAGAGACTAAACGTCTCTAAATAGTACCTACAACGATAGGACGTATACCACCTCCGGGCTTGAGCAAGGGAGTTAGGGGGATGAAGCGACAAACTCCCCTAAAGCCGATGGACAACCACATGCTAACCATATGTTAACTAACTTGGTAATGAAATTAATAAGATCATCAGACACAGCAGCAACAGACCCACTCAAAGCATCGACTAGACGTTGAGCCTGAAGGCCATCTCTCTTGCATGAGGTCCCCTTAGGAAATCTTTTCAGCTTGTTCAGGACCAAGTCTTTAGATGCAATAAAAGGTGGATGTGTTATAAGATCTGTTGGTATCAAAGGAGGAGCTGCATGAGGGTGCTTGGCCTGCAGTTCTTTCAAAGTACCTGAGGTAGGCGGAGCCACACCATTGGAAGTGAAGGTATGAATAGTAGCTGTGTATAACCCGTTACTTAACTTCTTATGACAAAGTCATTTGTACACTGCCTCCTGATCCTCTTGTGTCTTATCCTGTTTTTTTTTTCAATAACAGAGAATTCACTTCATTAACGACAAAATTTGGTTACATCATCAAGAACAATCAAGAAACTAGAAAGAAAAATACTGTAAGAGAACAAAACCAAAGGGAAAGAAAAGGAACATCGGTGTAGATCATACACATAAATGAGAAGAAAGTCGATTGAATCGGAGAAGGAATGATTTCCGGCACATAAGCCAACCATTTTATTTGATAGTTGTTGTCTTCTACAACAAGAAGTATTCTTAGATCAGAATAATGATAAGCCCGTATTATTGTCCTTGGAGAAAAACCTTTCAGACGGCAGATTTCTTTGCATGTAAACTGAAAATCCAAGAACCCTAACCAAACCCAACCATTAAACTGAAGAAGAATTTCTCTGAAAGAAAAAAAAAAAAACACCATTGAAGGGAAGAAACCTAGATGAAAAGCAACAGAGAAAGATAATGAAAAAACTTAAATAAATCCTAACTAATAACAGGAAGATATGCAAATTAAAGGGGAGAATTCTGCTCAGGTCTGCTCAAAAACGAGCAGATCTGAGAAAAGAGAGAACTGCGCCATTTGGGTTTCTTTTCTCTTAAACCTAATTGCTAGAGGATCGAAAGGAAGAAAGAGAAAGCATAAATTTTTATTTTGATAGGTAAAAAATTTGGTACTCACGAGTTTCACACTGTAACTACTGGTATCATCACCCAATTACTTCACCACTGTATTATAGTGATATCGGCCAGTCCCGGATAACTTATGGGGTGGAGGTTGATGATTTGTCTTACACGAGGAAATGGAAACAGAAATGACGCTAACTGATAGACGCATTTATGTGTCTATTTTCATCTCTATTGTGTATATTGTTAGTACCCATTTTTGTACTAATTTTGGTATTTTATCCCTTTGTAGGTGTTTTTGGATAAATAGGCTTTTGCGGCAAAATTGGCTCGAAAAGTTGTTAAAGGCTCCGGGAAGGACATTTGCTATTCGGACTCTCATTTTGGATAAGGGGTAACCCATTTCCAAGCAGCTGCTAAGCACAAACCGGCAATGGATAGGGGGAGGTCATATTTCTTCTCAAATTTTCAAAACAAAATTGGCGGGAAAATTTTCTACAGAAAACAGAATTTTCTGTTTGATTTTTGGACGATTTTTAAGGAGATTCAAGGGCTGATTTTCGTTGGGTTTACCCTGTTAAGGATAAACAAGTTTGGTATGAGCTGTAGAATCGATTAAACAGGGATAGATATCCGTGTTGGAGCAAAACAGGGAGTATTCATATTTTGAGATGTTTTCGGTTTACAAAAGAGTTTGTGATGATTTTACGGAAAGATTGGAGTGTATGGAGTCCTTATTCAGTCCTGAGAGAGTCTAAGAGAGTTTGGAAACCAAGTTGACGCGTAAAAACAAGATTAAAAGCCCGTAACGTGCTGATAAGAAATAACGAGAATATTTGGATTAACTCGAGAGATTTTGGGGTTTGGTGGATATATATAGGTTGATTCGAGTCATATTTAGAGATACGAACAATTTGGAAGAGTTTGGAGGAGTTTAGAGCCTTAGAGAAGCGTAAAAAAATCAACTGGAGTCGATACAGAAACTTTTCTGCTGCTGCGAATAAGAAGAACACGAAGAACATTAGACCCTCAGAGTTAGTCGCAGAGGCAGACTTATTTTCAGTGATAACGGTTTACAGTCGCATCTTACTGCAGTCACCGAAGCCTTTCAGCAACAATTCCGACTTCTGATTTAGACCTTCAGCAACTGCAGAATCCGCTGTTTTAACACTTTTCTCCCTTTTAATCAACTTTTGAGCCATAAACATGTATTTTGAGATTATGATTAATATGAGGAGCTAAACCCCATTGCTGAGGCGATAGAGGAAACTATTTTTCCAACAAAAAGTGGTATATTCTATTTTATTTATTTTATTTCAATTATTTTTATGATTATTTGCCTTGATTTATAATTGTTTGAATGATTTTTGTTAAGCAATTGTTATTTCTTTTGATAGAGCATGCTTAGCCATAGGTTCTTGATGCTTTATACTTTGGATTTACACTTGTTATTTTGAAAATCTATATGTTGCAATAGCTTAGAATCAAATTAAACGCAAAAATTGAATAAATATAAATACTAGATAAAATCACTTTGAACTTGGAAAAATAGTGGAATCTTAGCCTCAGTGTTCTTTTAATATTGATATCAACTTTGTCAGTGTTTGCTATAATTTTTAGTGATTTTTCTATTTAGTTTTGAATTTAAGTCTAAAGTTATCCTTCACAAGTTCGAGCAACGAACCTTTTTACCACTACAACTACAAAACACATCAAATTTTTTAGCGCCGCCGACGCGGACTTGTTTTTAGGGTTTTAGATTTATTTTTATTTTTATTTATTTTTATTATTATTTTTGTTCTTCTTTACGCGTTTGGAATTTTTTTGATTCTTTTAAGATTTGGAGCGGAGCTAAAAAGAAAGGAAAAATTGTTCTAAGAGGAAAGCATCGCCAAAGAAGGAAAGAAAGAGGAGTCCAAAGGAGTGAAGAAGAAGATTTTTGTATATAGTTATTTTTATTTTTATTTTTTTAGATTTTATTACTTTTTATTTTTAGAAATTGTAAATAGGGTTTTATTTTTATTCTTGTAATTTTTTTATTTTTTTATTTTTGGACTTTTTTTATTTATTTATTTTTGGACATTTGGACTTTGGACTTTTATTATTTTTAAAAACCCTAAGGAAGGGTTAAAATTAAATATAAACTGTTTGCAGGGAAGGACGACGATTACGATATCGTCTCGGCCCCTCGGGTTCGCACATTGACACAGGAGTCAGTGGCCCGAGTCGACTACAGCGGTTCTTCGCCCGTCTGGTACGGGAGGTAAACTTTTAAACACCCGCGAATCCCCTGTCAGCGGGTTTACTGTCTTCCTTAAGGTGCATATATGCTGAGGAATTGAATACGGACATTTATTTTCCTAGTAAAGGGCAAGGCCTGGCCATATAAGATAAGAGTTCGGATTTCATCACAGTTCTCTTCTTGCCCGCTTTAGGAAAACGATACCAAACGCGATCCCAAGCCTAAAATTTTGATTAGAACGAGACGGATAAGGTAACGAGCTTAATAGGAAAGTCGTTCAAAAGGATCGTATTGGGTATCTTGTTAGCCTAACTCAAAGTTCTGGAAGATTACTGTAAGTCGATTAGATCCGCCTTGTAACCCAGGGAAACGTTGCCATAGAGGTGGGGGTATCAAAGCTCCTCTGAGCTTCTCCTACTTCTCTTCGACTTACTTTATTCGGATAGTCCTACGAGGTTTGCTAAAATTATACCCAGTTGCCTCTTGGAAGAGTAGAAGCTGGTCTAGAAACAATCTAAGTGGAGCCATCATGCTTTTTGTTTGCTAGAAATCAATAGGGTTGATTTGGTTGAGTCGTCCTTGTTTTGCGATTGATTATCCTTCCTATTTAGGGAATTATTGTATGCCTGAACGTAAGAGAGACGCCCTAGGTAGATTTGTTAAAGAAAAACCTAGCAGTTCAAAGCGTCTCGATTACCTTGACCTAGAAGGACCGATTTTCGGAGAGTCCTATTTTGAACGTACTCCTTTTACTGAAGAGAGAATCCCCAATACTCTGATAGCACCAGAAATGGCTACTTTGAAAGCTCTGTTGAATCCGACTAGGACTACTCGTCCCTCGTGTATTAAGTTAGCTGACACAGAAGCCAATTATGAGCTTAGACCTGGGACCATACAGATGCTCCCAATCTTTTTAGGGAAAGAAAATGAAATTTGCAGTACCTTAAGAAAATCCCTAGTGGATTGAGATACTGGTCTGGACCAATTACTTCACCACTGTATTATAGTGATATCGGCCAGTCCCGGATAACTTATGGGGTGGAGGTTGATGATTTGTCTTACACGAGGAAATGGAAACAGAAATGACGCTAACATCAGCAGCAACACTACTCACTAAGACTCAGACACCAATCCAGGTCGTTTCAGACAAACTTATACCGTGGCAAAAAGAGTTCTTTCAAAGGTTTATGGTGTTAATGTTTCCTTGTTGTCATTCACTGGTCTACTTTTTTGTTGTCATACTTGGTGTACCTGTACCATAACTTCGTAACTCATGCACTATCAATTTTGAGTTGCGTTCTTGCACTACAAGGTTTATGGTACCTCTACATCTTCGTTGGATTTGATCTATTTTCTTAACTTAAACATGAAGGCCCTGGAGGATGAATTAGAACGCGCAATGCTCGCTTCTCCACATCAAGTTGGGTTTGAAATTCTGCCATTTGAGAAATTTTGAAAATAATTTAGATTGAGAGAAAGAGAAAAATATAGAAAAACTTTGTGTAAAAAATTTTGTGTAATTTTTTAGTTAAAATTAAAATGATTTTTTGATAGTTGTAGGAGATCAAAAGGTAAGTTAAAATGATTTTTAATTTTGCTGAATCGGTTATGTGTGTTTGCTTGACAAAGAAAAGGCTGAACAACTTATGTTTATGAGATGTATGTATGACTAAACCTTCTTATAGAACGAACTAATGTATTGTATAAATTTCAGGTATGTAGATAAAGATTTGGAATATGGAAGAAAGGGTCTGAATTGGTGTTTTATCTTGTCATACATGAAGTGTAAAGTAAGTAATCCTGGAAAGTAAATGCTCGTTTGAGATATTTTAATCCTTGTGAAAGACTTGGGAGGTCTAATTGCCTTAGAGTTTGTTAATTTTTGTCGGATCTTATTGTATCTGGTTCAAGAGAAGAATCGTTTCCTCAGTGGGATTTGAGATGCAAACCCTAGCCACATAAGTGATCATGGAGAAACCTATATTGCAGCTTAACTTCTGTAGTCAAAGAGGCTCACACTTCAGTTCAAGGATAGCGGGTTAGGCATGGCAAGGTTTGTTCCTAACTAAATCTATTTACTCTTTGTAAACAATTAATTCCTTTGATAACCTTTAACCAATTGTTAGTTCTGACGGGCCGCTTCCAAGAGTATAACTTCTATTCTTTATCTCAAAGATGATAACTCTATTACAACTGCAGGGGCAGTGGACAGGTTTGTTCAAAACCCATCAGATACTTCTCAATCTAAGCTTGCAGGTACTTGTCGTGGCTTTGGTAGCTTCTCTTCCAGTTATACCCGAGAATCTTTCACATAAGGCACATAGGTTATCCTTTATGGGTTGTTTATTTACCTTAGTGTATACTTTATACTCAGTCTACGGGGTAATTGATTGATTTTACTGGTGATGTTTGCAATCTTACTTGTTTGTGCATTTTCTTTGCGTAGTGCATATCTTTGCTTACCCGTTGTTTATTTACCTTACTTGTTTGTTCATGCCTGTCTTTGCTTACCCGTAGTTTATATGTTCTTTCGACACTTGCAGGCACTTACAGAATAAATGCTCTTGTCTGATCTTAAAGAAAGAAGCTGAGGCGAACAAAGATAACCTATCCGCTCTCATGGTATGGTTCGTTACAGAATATATTCATGAGGTTTGTAATAAACAGAATTTGTATTCCCTTAGGACATAGGAATGAACTTATAATGATTTAAGTGAGAATGAAATGAACTTATGAAGTTTATATGTATTCCCTTAACAAAAAAAGTTTGCAACCTAGAAAAATTTCAGTTATTTTTTTATATTAATTGATTGAATTTGATATGAATTTGATATGAATTGATTGAAAAATTATTGTTGAATGTGGATGATGAATGGATTGAAAGGTATATGCAGGATATTTGGAATTTCAGCTTATTTCCGGCAGAAAATGAACTGCCAGCAATATATTGACTAATTTTGACCAGGTCAATGTTGATTGGCAGTAATTTTTTTGCGGTTGTCATCTTAATATCCAATCGACTAATGCCGGTAAAACTTGTGAGATAGATTAATATATAGATTAATATATGAGGCTTGCCTACATTTCATCATAAAATAATATAAATAAAAAACCAGGCCAAATTGGGGTATACCCAGATTAATTGGAGTATACTTATTTTGTTCCCAACCAAGGTAGTGGGCTAAGGGTTGTCTAATATGTGTAAAGTTACTCAATTACCCTTCCCCTAATAATAACTAATACTACCCCTTTTTGGTTTTAGATCAAAACCTTATTCTTTTCCTTCGTCATCATTCTAATGATCAATTCCTTTCTCTTTCTCTATATTTTATCATTTTCAAATGAAAAAATTTCGTCGATTATACTTTTTTTTATTGTCGATTATGCCTTTTAAACTCTTTCTAGTACTTTGTTTTGTTATTTGAATGACAAACTAGATCGTAAAATTTGAAATTGTTGAATTGCACTTACACAATCGTCATGGTATTTTTTTGGTCGAGCATGCCGACTTTCCATATTTATTTTTAGTCAGCAAGGTTGTAGAATGATTAGCGTGACGACTTTTCAAAGAGTTTTGTTTCTGAAAGTAATATTTGCAGGGTCGTCACAGTATTCATCCTTATACATTGCCGAGTAGTGTTGTAGTAATTAAGGTCGTCATGTTTTGAAAACTTGAACCTTGCCGACCAAGAACTGCCATAAAACGATTTCTCTGTGTATATTTTTTCTTTTTTCTGGCATGGTTGTTTTATGGGGATTTTAATAAAGTGGCACACTTTCAATTTCATGTTTAAGAAAGTGCCACTGTTATTTTTCAGAATTTATTAAATGCCACACATTTGACCTTTTCCATCCAGTTTTTTTTCCAGACACCCGTTAGTGCATAGGTGGCAGTTATCCAGCTTAGTAAAAGACATCTATGCCATCGAATCGTCTCACTATAGCCGAGTTAAATCAAGTCATCATAACGAGTCATTACCGAGTTAAATCGTGAGTCAGAGCATCAACACGCATTCATACTCTGCAATACAACCCCTGGCATTAACATAAGCCTCAACTCCACCTGCAACAACAAAATAGCATCACCAACAAACACTAAAATCTCCAACCAAACTGCAAGCTCATCAGCAACAGAACACAACTTCAATCATTCTCACTCCCTCCTGCCATATCTATCTACACTCAGTAAGTGCATCTCAACTTTACCCAACAACATAACCCTTTGCTGCTGCAATTCTGCCAATACCAACCCATGACTCATAAGCATAACCTCCTTCGTTCCCAGCTCTGAACCATCCACACTCCATTCATCCCATTGCTTCAGCTGCACTTCAACCAACTAAACTCCACCATGCTCATCTTCTGGGTCGCTAGCAATAAAACACAACCACCATATTCTTGCAATGTTTTCCTACACATACATCTACACATTTCAAGCACTCATTCTGCATTTATCCATTTGTTGCAGCTCGTATAACCCATTCGGCAATATTATTATTTCAGCACCTCCAAACTCTTTTCAAACCACAACATCATAGCATTCTCCACTGCAGCTGCACCACCACCATCTTATGCTCACATAAACACAACACCAACACATCTTCTGGCACCAGGTATTTCATCTCTACATGAGCCTTCAATGGTTACCAGCAATAACAACACCATCATTCTACAAATTCAGTCCATCACAGTAACAGAAATTCAATTCAATTGATTGAAGAAAATTACCCCAGACCCAAACTCTAACCTCTTACAATTAACCAATCTTCACTACTAGCTCAGTTTAGCTTCAATCAACACCAAATACCTATCTCAAATCCTTCCCTGAGTTTTTCTCATGAAACCCTATATTTTCACTGCAAACAGAGATTCGATCACTAAATCCTTCTCCCTTGCTCGTAACAGTAAAAACCCATCATGAATTGATCGATTCTGTCATCAATTTCTAACAAACCCAAAATTAGTTTTTGATACCCTAATTTTGAATCTCACAGATTTCACTTCTCTTCAATCATAATACAACCCTAACCAATTCATAACTCCACAACTCCATCTTATTCAATTTTCAATTTCAAATCCAGAAACCTTAACTAAGTCTTTGATTTACTTTCAGTTTGAGTTTGAATCAACTGTACACAATCCTCACCACCAGTATTTATTCCTTAATGTTTCTCTAATATTATTCGATCTCAAAACCTCAAAATTATCTTTCAGACTCGCAAGGATTGAAGAACTGGGGAGAGGAGGTGAAGAGAGAGGACGAAGAAGATAAAATAAAATTCTTTTCGACCGGTTTTGGATCAAGTGGGCCTTAGCAGAATACTCGACGTGTGTGGCTTTTTTATAAATTTTATAAAAAAAACAGCGGCACTTTCTTATATCGGAAATTGGAAGTGTGACATTCTGTTAAAATTTTCTTGTTTTATTTGTAACCATAACGACCCTATTTATAAGATTTTTAGTTGTTGGTGTTTGGAATTCTCGACCTTGACGACTATAGTTTAGTCGGCAGGTTATGAAATTAATACCTTGTCGACTAATCATGCATTTGTAACACCTTTCCTGTAGGTTAGAAAACATATAGTCGGCATAATGATTTTTTACTTGCCCGCCGGCTATTTGTGGTCGTTATCTTCTAAATTTGTCGACCTTGCCGACTTTTCATACTTTCGGAACTAAAAGTGTTGATTCCTTATGTAATTTTGAGTATGAAATCACCCAGCAGCTCTACAATCCCGTATTAATTTATAAGTGTTTGGGTAATACGGTTTCATTTCCGTTACAAATAGAATTCTCAAAAGAAAAAGAAAAATCTCAAAGGTCTACCCACATAATCCATGAGTTCATTATAAATAAAACCTAATTTAGAAATTTTAATCAACTAATTAAATAACTAAATTAATTAACTTAATCACATTTGTTCTTGTTAATTAAGCAAGGGTATATTAGCCATTTTTGTAAATATGTGGCTAAGGGGTTTTGTGTTTTACTTCAAAATAACCTTATTTTGTCTCATTTGATTTGCCCCAATTATTCAGGGTATACTCCAATTTGGCCAGGATAAAAAACATACTTTAATCTAAAAAGAGAAAATAAAGTCTCGTACGGGAAAACTTATGGTGAGATTAGAACTACTACACTTAATAACTACTCTTTTCGTTCCTTATATTTGTAGAATTCGTAGATTTCTCACATATTAAGAAAAAAATTGGATTTCATAAATATGCATCACTTTCCTGTTTTATCCTTTATCTTATTCATTAGAAAAAAAAGTCATCTTGAAATTGGAGTTTCGCCCGTCTAATAAGACATTCAGAATCCAAATCAAAAATCCACTTTTATATAAGAGACAAACAGAATAAAACAAATAATATTTTGCGGAATTGTGGCAGACTGCCATGGGCGATCAACAAAGATCGTTAGAGACTTGAAGTCAAGGTCAAAGCTGCACATCGGTCGGCGCAGTTTTCAGAAAAACCAATGATCGAATCACCATCTCGGTTATGAACATTTACAACTGTTCATACTAGGAATGTAGATGAGTTGTTTGCTAAACACGTACTTAAGAAAAGGTGAAATTCCGACATTTGTTGTTCCTTATAAAAAAATCCAAAGGTGAATATCAAAACCTAACAAATAATAAAATCAAAATTAAAAAGATGAAACATCAAATCGATTTCATACCATGCATCCAAAAAGACCAACAGACCACACTGCCCCATCTAAGATGGGCATCATCAATGTAGGTATCTCACGTACTTTCAGCACAATCGATACACAGTGTTACCCCAGAGTATGTGACCACCTTTAATCATCTGCTAGCCATTGCTAACTCCGGTGCAGTAGATGCGGCTGGCATGTTTTCCTAGCTGGTTCAATTGGGTGTTGAATTTCTGCTGCATAAGAGCAGAGGGAATTTGTTTATAGCAGCTTTCGCACATGAGAGGAACCTTCAATAATATTGCAATCATAACTTGCACATGGTTGTTTCTTGCTTAGTGCTCACGACGAGTGAACTAGTATGATGATCCCCATTGACTATTCGCGTATTTTGTTGATATTATATTAGCAATAACCATGCACGAACGACAGGAATGATTAGATATTTATTTTAAGCGTATACTGTACTGGATATTGATGACAAATTGGGTAAGAGTGCCATGTTAAACTGTCGATTAATGTGGCAATATCGGCTCAATGGCCGCACAAAAATAATCCAAATGTTGTAGCAGATACCTATGATGGGAATTCACTTTCTATAAAGAGACTAAGTTCCGCTTGATCACATAAATTCACAGCAAAGTTTCTAAGCATCGAAAAAGAATCATGGTGCTCTTAAAAAGTTCTCAAGTCGGGTTGTTTCTCTTTGCAACGATCGCTCTGTCTGCCTATGCGCGTAAGTAGCATCCTCCTCCTCTCACAATTTTTATGGGTTACTTTTTTTTAGTTTCTTATTAACGGAAATGATATTCAGCTCTCCACTTTGAGCTATATTCACCACTCAATGCTAGGTATCACAAGAGTAGTGGTTCAGGGCTATTCAACCAGGACCCATCATTGGGTAAAAGGGTTCCCCATTTGAAAGATGGAGGGTTTAGATATTATTGAGCTGTGAGTAGAGTGGTGTTTTAGAGCTGTGAATAGCACCACCGGTTTCTTATTAAGCTGTTCATGTTTTTTATATACCGTGCAGAGATGCCATCAGCACAATCACCAGAATTCTGTGCTCCTAGGGAGGTTTATTCCTGGGGTCTTTTCCCAACTCGAGCTGAAGGAGAAGCGAAATGCAGGTGGGAATGTGACAGGGTTAGCAGTCCACCAATAAAAAATGTGTGCAATCCTCGTTCTGGTAATTTCTTTTGCGAATGTTGTTGTACAGCACCCCCATTACCTCCTCCTCCATCTCCGCCACCACCACCTCCTCCGTGTCCTGCTTCGTGTCAATGTTGTCCCACAGAAGTAAACATTCAAATCTCGGTTACATCAGGCCAGGCATCATGTACTAGTTCTCAGGAAAAAAATGTTATCACATACTAGCTTACCATTGCAATTTCTTATGCGTAGTTGTTTATTTCATCCTGCAGATCAGATATATCATTGATCTTACTTCGTACTTGGTCCTCATGTAACAAGATATGCTTACTTTTGTTTTGGTATTCTTCGGTTGATTTGCTTGCATTTGTACTCACCTCGGTTTCTGTGCGTGCACAAATTTGCTTCCTTGCTGAAGTTTATAGAATTCTAGAGACACAGTCGAAAGTTTAGAAGAAGGATTTATTTTGTAATCACTGTGTAATAAGCAGTGATGAAGACTTTGTTATTTACAGAGAAGATTACAATAAATTTACAATGAAGAAATAATTTCAATCTAGGAAAGAAATATGTAATTACATCAATCACTCTTAATCACTCTTAATTACAAATTATACTAATTGATAAGAAAGAAAGGAAAGGGAAATAAATGTAAAAGCTAAATAAGGAATAGTATGCTTTGACTCAATATTTCCAATAAAGTTTATGCTGTTTCATGAATCTACACATGATTTTGTGGATCTGCTATTAATTATCATGGGAAAACTCATACTTTGACAAACTGGAGGATGCTTTTAAATTACTCCATCCGTCCAAGTTATATAGACGGAAAATCCAAATATCTTAGACTAAGAAAAAAATTAAGCTTTATAATTCATTTTCTTCCTATTTTACCCTTTATTATATTTTCAATATTAGATACATCAAGCCAATTACGATGATATCCATTCATTATAAATATAAGTACAAAAAATCACCTAAAATTTGAGTTCCGCATATCCATGTGGGCAAGCAAAAATCTGTTCTCTGCCTGTGTAACGTTGAAGGAGGGAGTACTAATAACTTGCATTAATTAGCACAAGTCGAGTGCACGTGCTTTGAACATTGGCAGACCATAGTTTCTTCACATTTATCCTTCATTTTCGCAGAACTATCTCCCCCTTCATCTACATCAGCAAGTTTCATTTCCATTTTCCGCTAATACTGCTAATGCAATCATAACACCGAAGGCTTCATTCTTCTCATATCAATTTTCAATAAGTTTTTGTAGCTCTTGATCGGCTGTACAATCCTGGAGAAACGTTTAAGTTATTTTCGGTTAATCCATGTCTTTCAATGTTTTTGACTTGGTATTTGATTAAAAAAAAATGATTCTTACTTGTTTTTGTTTTAATAGCTTCCCATGCATAATCCATGTATGTAAATACCGTATTCCCTTTGCCGACGACCCATACTTAGATGAGGGATCCCATTGACTTATAAACTACCCAATTAAGCCCCATCTACCAATGTGGGACTAAGGTCCCAACATCCCACCACGCTTCCAGACCCAACGTCCTCGTTGGTCCACTCTATCGACACTGGCCGGACGGTAGCCCTTTCTCTTATGGCGGCTCCACTTGACACTGGCCGGACGGTAACCCTTTCTCTTATGGAGGCTCCACTCGCCTGCCATTATTCAATGTTGGTGACAACTACGCCCATACATAGGTGCCCCTACACTTTAATCTAGCGTATAGGTCACCCCGTTCGTGGAGCGGGCATGGGTCATGGTGGTTGGCTCTGATACCAAATATTAGGGTACCGACCCCAACTCGTTATAAGTCCATGGGTAGAACTCAACTCGAAAACCGGTTGGCTAGATGAGGGATTTCATTGACTTATAAACTATCCAATTAAGCCTCATCCACCAATGTGGGATTAAGGTCCCAACAAACTAAAACCCCCTAAATAAATTGACAAAAACCCTAGATTTGTAGAATGTAGTAGAAAACAATTTCAGGTTTAGGAAATGTGCATACCTTGTCGAATAAGAGAAAACAGTCGATTCAATTGTTATTTTCCGCCATTAATTGTTGGAATTACAGTTGAAGATGCAGTGGTGGGAGTTCTGTTGAGAAGAGAGCGAGAGAGAGTCAAGGGAGAAGACGCAACATCGAGGAGAAAAAAAGAAAAGATGTAAAAACATAAGGGTAATTTCGTAATTCGAAATTTCGTTGGATCGGACGGTCTGTTTGAGATAAACATAATCCAATGCACGATATGAATAATACGGAGTGGCTGAAAAGTACGTGTGACGTACCAAAAAAACGTGCGGGAACGGAAAAAAAAGTTAAGTGTTTTGACGGAAGGGTTGTTGGTATTAAAGAGGGGGAGATTATGACTCTTCCAGTTTCCCTTGATCACAAAGATGGTTGGGAAACACCGTGATTGTCAACGATGGCCGGCACCTATTTCTCACCAATGCATTGTGAATCATGTAAGGCTTCTAGATCTAATGTCAGGCCCCAGCTAACCATATCAATCCCCATAAAACCTTTCGTTTCTTTTGAAGTGATGAATTCTCTCTTCGGCTTAGCCTTAGCCAGAGGCAGACTTTCATATTTGAAGTTGGCATTTGAGTTTTGCGATAGTTGTTTCAAAAGAAATGAGTAATCCTTTTGAGAAGTGATGCAAAAACCGATCACTGAATGCCATGCAAGTTTAGACGAAAATTCGGACAATGAAGTTGGGCGACCTATATATAATCTTCACATTTTAGCGCCATTTTTTTTACTGAGCCCAACTGGCAAGGAATTTGAAGCTAACTTTTTGGTGACATGTTCTTCTTATAAGTCTCTACATTCCAACCAAAAATGAGAGCATTTCAGATGTATAAAGCCACCATCTACGATTTTGAATATCAGTCGTTAAAGATTTACGGTTGAAATTAAAATTTATGGATGCTGAAGTTTTGTATTTCGGAATACTTTCATTTTTGGTAGGAATGTAGAGTTTTATATGAGGAACATGTCACCAAAAAATTAGCTTCAAATTCATTGCCGGTTAGGTTCAGTAGAAAATATGACGCTAAAATGTGAAGATTATGTCAATATAACCATGTCAACGGGTCCTACACCTGTATATATATAATCCGTGTTGTTTTAGTATATTCAGAGTTCAGACCTTGTGATTGAGTCATGTCAATTTCTTTTCTAACTCAATGATAAAGTTCATCAGCACTTACAATCATCTTTTTGTTTTAAGTACTTGTTATGTGTAGTCATTAACACTGATACGTTAGTGATTAGTGAATACCATACGTATCTAAATTCTAGAGTAAAAGTTGTTATCTGAAACAACCAAATCAAGCAAAAAAAATCAATTCTGTATCTTGTGTTCGGATCCCATGATAATCACTTTTTTTTATCATGTTTTCACCTTTTGACTTTACTCGCCACCTTCTAATAATTGTTGCTTCATTTTACATCTCTTTTGTTGGAAGCACAAGACCGCAAGCCAGAAAACGCGCGGGGAGAATCAAGTTATTTTCACTTTTGCTATCTCGATGAAATGGATAATGAAAGTTACTACACCATGTTACGTTTGTAAGCGAAAATCAACAATGTCACTAGACGGTCAAATCTACTTTTCGCAGGCAGAAAACTGCCATGCCGAAGTCAGATGATCGGCTATCGGCAAAAAGGAGGTAAACACGCATTAGGGACAAACTGAGGCTGACAGAGGCTATAGCCCGTCCTCATTTTTTGGACCACTAAATTTTAGTTAGAAAGCTGTTTTGAGGCCTATCTAGGGTATGCTTATAAAGCCTCGTTTGATTGGGGGCCTCCCACTAGAGGACAAAAAAGGTCACCCCACACTAATTTGGGTCACCCCTTATCCAAATATTTCTATAATGATTAATCTACCCTTTATCTAATTAGTGATAATCTCATTTAATTAGTGTTAATCTTACTTAATTAAAGTTTAACCTTTTTTTGTTTTTTCAAATTTTTTGTTTGCAGTTTCCATTTTTTTTTATTTTTTTTCCCGCACAAAAAATACCATGAAAAGTCGTCATGGTATTTTTCAAAAAAAAAATTAAAACAATGACGACTCTAAAGAGTCGTTAATGTTTGAATAACGACTCTTTAGAGTCGTCATATAGACCACAACGACGCTTTGAGTCATCATTGAAAACAGTGACGGCTCTAAAGTGTCGTTATTAACGACTCTTTAAAGTGGTCATTGATTTAAAAAATAAAAAAAATAAGGGGTAAAACAGTATTTTCATAGTCGGTTTAATAAGCCCTTGAAAATTTTGGGGTGCAAATAAAATGTCAAGGCCCCTAATTAGTTTCCATGGCCCCAATCAAACTTATAAAGGATGTTTTAGCCGCGATTAATTTACCCTGTTACCCTTAATTATTTTAAATTACATAAATACCCTTCAACAAAATTAAAAACATAAATCTAAGCTAATTAAAATCAAAATTATTCAAAACCAAAATCAGTTCAACTATTCTTCTCTCATTCTCATTCTCCCTCAAGCCGTTGAATTTTATTTTTTGTCGTCGATTAATCGTTTAATCATAAATCTTTGATCGCTGATTAAAGTCACAACTATAGAATCATGTGTAGAACGAAGAGTTGCGCTAAAGATATCAAAATGTCATAAAGACCGTAGCCAAACCTACCTTCGTTCTCAGTTTTTTGTGTTTTAGAAGAATAATTCGGCCAATTTTAATTATGGTTTAGAAAATCATTAAGTTCGGCTGATTCGATTTTGCTATATTTTCATCCGAACTTTTGACTTGAGTTGCTTAAAATTGCTAGTCATGGGATAGGATAACAATTGATCTCCCATTATTAGCATGATTGTTCAAATAACGTAAGGTTTGGAATACATTTAAGCTTGGTTGATTCGAATTTGATAACTTTCAGCCAAACTTACGACTTAAGTTTCACAGAATTACTAATTTTAGGTTCGGCTAATAATGGATGTCCCAATATTTGCTGAACATGGTGTTGTTGTTCAAATATTTAAAATAATCAGTTGAACCATGTTATTTATATATACCCGAACTTGTATCATTTCTTAGCGGAACTCTTTTTTTATAAGCCAAACATGTGATGTATTAATTACGTTTTCTACTAAATTAATACATTTTCAAATACTTAGGTTCGGAATATAGTTTCCATCCAAAACGTTCGTCGCGTGCAAATATCAGCGAATATATCTATAGCCGAACCCAACACTAAACAGCCGAATCAGTTTGTAAAAATTCAATTTTTTGATGAATTCAACCTAAAAAAGGGACATTAAATATCGTCTACAAGTATACATGCGAATCATTTGAATCACAAATTTACGAAATGAAGATTCTCTTTCGTCATTTTAATCACACATTTTAAATCACAAAAATCTCAAACACCAAGTGTGTTTTTTTTGCACTTCTTCATCTTCCTCTCAAAACCCCCAACTTTCTCACAAAAATATGATTTCTCTACTAATTTAATACTAATAAATTAAATTCCAATCATTAACATTACTAATTAAAGATTATAATTAGCATCCAATCATAATCATTAATACTAATGAATTAAGGGCATAACTGCCACATTAAAATGGGCGGATAAGGGGTGATGGGTTTTACAACGTAGCGATCTTATTTTGGCCCATTAGGCATGCCTCAAACATTTATATATGCCTCAAAACAGATTTCTTTACTTATGGAGGGTTTATGATTTTTTTTGTTATTTTAGCCCATTTATAAGTGTGATTAGCTAATGCAGTTTCTCAACTTTCGAATATATATAGTTTGAGCCATGTATTAGAACATAAATCATGTTTAAATATAAATATTCTTCCATAAACAAGTTTTCTTTCTTCGATTATTATTATTATTACACTTTGTTACATGGGTGGAACTAAGCTGTGGCTTCCCCTGGCTGTAGCCCACCCAATCAATTCAAAAAATTACATTTTCTATGAACTATTCCAATTGGGCTTATAAAATATGTGTAAACTTCAGGCTTAAGCCCAGTGTAAAAAAAAAAACAATCTCATCCTATCTAGGATTCTTCGTTCTCACCACTACTTTGTTAGGCACTATATATGGTGAGGTATTTCCCTTATAGCTATCCCCTATTTGTGGCGAAATCCAACCAATATGGTCTTCCATGTAGCTGAAGCGTAGCGATATCCCTTATCTATACTTAAAAGCATCACATCTTATGCGGGTTGTAGAGAAGGGAAATCATCAGTTTCCGTATAAATTTCTATTTTACGGAAACTCAACATCCGTTTGTTAGTTGAAACGGATACTGAGTATCCGAGGGATTTACACATAAATTAGAGTATCCATTTCTGGTTTTCACAGTTGTACACTAAAACTTCTCTTTTTCACTTCTTTTTTCTTTACTAAAACTCCTTTTTTTACCTATTATATCTCTTTTTTTTTTCTCTCTTAATTATCATTTAACCTGTACAAATATCCGACGGTAAAAAAAATTAGAAAATAAACAAAACGGAAACTAAGTTCCCATTTTGCACTATTTCTCTCTTAATATATTTTTTTTGCCGCACCTTGTCAATGCCTATTCTTTGCAAGATAAGAAACAACCATAAGAAGATTAATATCTCCATCCCAACATTAGTAAAAAAGCAAGAAACAGGAGGCAGCCTTATTTTTACCTTATAAAGGTGTGCCGGCCACCAAAAACCGTTCCATCCTCAAGATCCTGCTTAGTTTTCATTGGAACAGAGAGACCAAGAACATGATCAAGGGAAGGAAAATGTAATTCTTTTGGCATACTTATTCAAGTTAGACGAATCTTGATAGTCCGCCCAAAGAAGATTCGCTTGAGAGAATTTGATATACTTGAACCTAAAATGTCTGCAGTCGCACAAAGAGTATTTAGTATTTATAACCGTAAATTATCAAATTCCCATAAAGAGTCGTAAAACTCTAACCAGTTCACCACAGATTCAACCATTCATAAATTATCAAATACCCATGAAACTCAAACTACTTTTGGATATCATTTCATCTCATAGTACGACAATACAGATGCGCATAAGCCTGAATACAAATCAAATTGAACCTCAAATAATCGAAGCTGATCTTTGAACCCCTATAATTGCACGGTGGAATCAATTAACATCTATTGTAGCCAAGTAGTCCGCCTTGTTGCGTCTGAAATATGTTCTTATTGCAACTGGGACTTCAGGATTTGTAGGTCGGAAATATGTTTCTAAAGTAGTTCTTCCTCGCTTAGGCTCTTGACGACTACGTACTAGATATACCTGTAAGTATCTGCATCACGATAACCTCAACTAACCAGCAACAATTTTAACAAACCCCCCTAGATTCATTGATAATAAAAGACAAATCAAACCCAAAGAAGAACCAAAAGGTCCAAAACTACATCATTCTGTAAAACCTAATTCAGTATCATGAAATAAAATAATAACTAATTAGGTATTTCTCTCGTGGATGATAATAAGAAGTATATAAGAAAACTCCATACCTAGTTAATCTTGTGAACAATAATTGCATTGCAACCAAGTAGCTAATTCTCCATCTATTTTTTTCTCTATTCTTCTCGTGGACTAAACTGTTATGCGTGGTGGACTAAAACGATCAACTCGGTGGACTAAACTAAAATTTTATATTTTGGATAACGGTAAAACCCTAACTTGGTGAGGTTTTGCCGGAAAAAAAAGGGGGATACAGCCGGGTTTAGTCAACCTGTGCTTCCGCCCCTGCACGGAAACTCAGTATAGCTAAGAGACGGCACAACACCATAGTAAAGTAGCCCTGAGACCTCATTCCCTTAGCTTTCAATAATCTATAGCTAAGGGAAATCTCTCACCACAGTGTTTGTCCTTACAAATTATTTTCTTATTGTTATAAACGTTAGTTTATGTTAATAATATCTAGGGTAAATCCCGTTTATTACCGGGATGCCCTTGTGTCTATCCATATAAATAGAGGCTGTAATATTTATTTGTTCTATACATTGAATAAGAATTCTCCCTCTCTTTCTCTATTTTTCTATCTTTTACACTACGTCTTCAGCTATGTTGCTCCACCGCTAATCTAGTTTTTTTTTTTTTTCTAAACCATATTAGTTTTTTTTTTTTTTTTCTCTTCTTTTGTATTTTCTTTTATACAATAGAATTTCTCTAGTTTTACTGGTTTGGTTTTCATAATCAAATCAATAACCTAATAGAAAGAACACATATTTTTCTATATCTTTTGACAACCCATCCTTTCACTGTTCTGAAAGTCTGTAGGGTGTGCAAAAAGGATTAATTTTTATTATTATTATTAAACCTAGAAGTACTATTGTACTAATGATGGGTCATCGAGTTTGTTCATAAACAGTACACTCTGTCTATGTATACGAGACAAGGCTTTATGAATGAATCTAATAATATTTTTTTTTACATCAACTGAATATCTGATGTGTTTCAAAATCAATTGAAACCCATTGGATAATCACTTTCACCTGTGTGGTCTGTAGACTCAAATATGCTATTTTGTCCTATGACAATAATAGCACATGTCAAGGGTTGTTTTAGTTTCTTAATTACGACTAGCTACACATCTCTAGTTTATTTTTTATATACCTATGCTTTCATAACTAGGTTTGGTATACGAATAATTTTTTTTTAGAATATGACCTATGTCGTAACGGCCCGGGATATTATTAGGTGTCTGAAAAGTACTTGACATAGTTGTTAAGTAAAAAACCCAACTTGAGATTAAACATCCTAGATACTTAGAACTCTTCCGGAACATAGAAGTAGATTATCACTTATAGGCCATGACCGTTGTATGTTTGATATTTCGATGATGAGGTGGATGCTCAACCAATTATCAACGAAGGTGAAATTTGGTGCCGGTTAAAGGATCGGATCCCACATAACTTTCGGCTATAGTAAAATTGTAATTACTGGACCCCAAATAAAAGCTCATTTCTTTCTTTCAAAACCTAGTAGTTCTGACCTATCAAATTTCCAACGGACCCAAATAAATAACATAATTGTGCCATGTATTCAACGAATGGTCTTAAAATTGTGATCCACACAACTCTCAAACTAATCTATTTCGTAGTATACAGAATGCCGATTTGAGCAGATTAGAGGCTCTTATGGGTAGTCTTTACCCCACTTTTCCCCCAAATTCGTTCATGCACTCGTTCAGATGAACGAGTGGTTGGGAGTGTAACACTAAACGGGGGACAGTCCCCCGTCAGGAAAAATAGGGCTACACGGGGGACAGTCTCCCGTGTAGCAATTTTTTTTGAACCAAACGGGGGACAGTCCCCCGTTTTAGAAGTTTTTTAGTTCCAAACGGGAGACAGTCCCCCGTTTGGATGATTTTTTTTATTTTATTTTTTGGACGGGGGACAGTCCCCCGTCTGAGCAAAATCCCAAAAAAAATTACTGCACGGGTAGTGTATTTTTTTGTATTTGCCCATAGTGGGTTCTCTCGTTCGTTTGATTGAGTGGTCGTCCATTTGAGCGATTGCTCTTAGCACAATGGTTTTAATTTGACAATGAATGGGTCCATCTGAAGGTGGACGTGTGCATAGTTTTCATTTTGGACCTTCATAGACCAAGATTTTAGATAAGAGAGCTTTGCTTATAAGATTTGGTTGAATGTTTCAGTACAACCGGGGTATTGATAATTTGAGCATATGACGGAATTCTCTTCATAAAAGGCCGACTATACATTGGCCTTCGGTTTCATAAGTGCTTCACTAAATTTTCTTTCTATGTAAAATTTCTTGTATGAGATACTTGTATCCACAATTTCAAGGAATTAACATGGAGCCAGAAATGGATTGTGAACATATTTCTTAATGGTTATTATATACTATAAAATTCCTTTTCTGTAAATTTGTTGCCTTCCTCATATTTCCTTCTCTAGTGATATTCTCGGACTTTATGATTAATGGGTGGCAAGACAACATCTTTTCATTTTAGGACTAAAGAAACCATCTCCCATTTTAAGAGATGCAAAACATAATTTGGCTGTACTTTACTGCTTAAGTAAAGTTGTTTGCAAAATGAACAGTAGATTAGAAGCGTAATCCTCCAAATTATTACATGTGCGGTGGAAATTATATTGCAATAACATGTTCTCCTACTACTGATTCTCTTAACTTCTTTGGTCCCATTAAAAGTTAGTCATCTAGTGACTTTGACTATTGATTCTGCGCGCTGGTCATTTGCCAAAGCAATATTTTTCATCATGATATTTATCAAGGCGATGGTTTCAATTATGTATGCAACCCAAATTATGGAAGTACATCGAGTATCTATCTAGGTTCAAACCAAAAACAGTCCATATTGAAATTTATCCACATTTTAATAATTTACTTATGAATGGTATATAAAAATAGACTCAAATCTAACTAAAAGACTTCTTTAAAACACACCATTAGGGTAAAGAGGAAAAATCCTCGTGAGACTCAAAGACACCAAGACCTGTGAAGATACTGGAATGGTGGTTATAAGATGAGTGTGCGATGGTTAAAAAGATTGAAGTAAAATAACCAAAAAAGGGTCACATACATTTTAATTCATCCATTTCAGAACAATAAGACTACCTTATTACATGCACATTGTCCATTATACACACCTCACAGTTTACTAAGTAAACTAAATCGTAAAGACAGTAAAAGGGACCGAAAAGAAAACAAAATTCATCATCTTGATCACACAATGCATTTAACGCATATTGGCATTGAGTGACATATACTGAGATACTAATTGTAAGTTAGAATAATGTATGATCTCTTTGCAAGGATGTAGAGGTGGATCTAGTGGTAGAAGGAACCATAAGAGTGTTTTGTGGGATGGTGCAACAACAAATACAGGGCGGTGCTAACAAAGTGTTAGCACCTGGTAAAAGTGACATTCCTACTTAATGTTATTGACGTCAAATCTGAACTTTACATCTTCCAGACTTCTCATCAACCAACAACATGCACACTTGACGTCAACCAACAACAATCCAAACTGGAAACCTACGAATACCATTTAAATCAACTTAGTGCTAGTTATTGGTGAGGCTTACCTGGATTTTCCAGATATTCCATGGATATAGAGAAGAATGAGCTCAAATGCAACAAACTGCTCCATTCCATGGCTATTATAAGTAATTTTCTCTGTTGTCTGATGTTTCTATAACCTACCCATTTCAGTTCTCGAGCACGATATTGAGATAATCAAGGAGGGAGTCCCTGAATACAACTGCTTTCTTTCTTTCTCTCTTTAATTTATTATATTTGTATACAACTGCTTCTATGTAGTTCTCTGTAGTCAAATCATTAAATATCTTTTTTCTTTTATTCGATCAAGGAGATTAAAACAACAATTAGTAAGAGAAGATTTAAATGGGAGAAGACCTTTCTTTGTGGGTTTTCGACCTGTTTTTCGTTCCCAGATTAGGGAAACTATTTTCAACCTCCAAGAATAGAACTGCTAGTTCCCATTCAAAGCTTTATTCTTCGTACAAATACGATCATTCATGTAGGTGTAAAATTCGACCATCTCCTTCAAGAACTGCACATAATGGTGTGTACCACCTGCTTTCGGCCATTATATCATTGCAAATAGAGAAAAGAAAAGTAATCAGTTCAACCAAAATTATCACATATATCCAAGTTTCATAAGTAGTATACAAATTTTTGAGTTTAGGAAATGTCAAAATTATCATTCAAGAGGATAAAATAATTGTAATGTCAAATGAATAATCTTATATCACAGATGGATAAGCTCATGGCCCAGAGTAAATAATATTACCTTTTTTAAGAAGGGGTTGCTTTTCTCACTTCTGATGAAACAAAAAATTCACAGTGTAGTGTGTCTGTTAACCCGAAATCATAAAACAACACTCTAGCATGATTGGGTGCAATATAGGGGAAGGATGGCATTACCTACAAAAAAAATAAGAGTAAGACCGACATTAGCTAGCTTTGTGACCTATTTTAATGGAAATTCTGTGGTGCTTGCATTTTTATAGAGCGCAAAAAGGATATTGGTTGATTGGTTGATTTCTGAAACATTAAGCTCTTTAGCTAAACCAACTACTTCTAGATTGGTTTTGTCCTTAGATGTGCGCTTTGGTTGTAATATTCTTCGACTGTACCTAACTAATGCTATGATATCAATCAAAATAAAAAATCAATTGAACAAAGTCAGAAACAGAATTCCAATCGAAGAAACTGATCAAATACATGAAATGCATCGACAAAGTCAGTCACACCGAGCAAAAAAAAAAATCAACAAAGTCAGTCACAATGAAAAACCAATTGAAGCTATGGAAGAAACAAAGTACGAATTCATCAAACACAAATTTAAAGAAAAATTAAATTGTACTGACCTAATAGTTTTGAGATCGTATACGAATGAAAGAAATGGAGAAACATGGGAAGATATAACCTCTATTGAGGTTTATGTAGGGATTTCAGCGGGTAGCTCTTCTAACGTAACGTATCAAATTGATTATGCGGTTATGAATCAAAGGGATTGGATGGCGTAAATCACGTCGTTGTTAATAGGGGAGAACAATCCGAGGAAGAGCCACAATTTATTTCTGTAACGGAAGAGGGGATTAAGTGAAGAAGATATTGTGATTATGGGTTTTGTATCAGAAGAGGGGATTAAAGAAATCTGGGACGTCGTATTAGGCCTTAAAAAGGGGTTCATTCTCTGCCACGATTTGTATTTCGCACTTTTAGAAGAATGGCGGCCGTCGATCGGAGAAAAACACCTATTCATACTCGTTAGATCGGGAAAAACACATTTGTTTATGTAAGATTGATTTATTGGTCATGTCTGGCTATGCCGTCTAACCAATAGTTATTTCTTTATTTTTCTCTTGTATACTGTATTAGGAGTTCTTTTTTTTTTTTTTTTTATTTATCTGGTTTCACTAATTTCATAAATTACTGATCATCTCTTATTTTATTATATTCAGATCATGTCGACTCTTTCAAAGGTGAACTTCAAAATCCTTGACCCGGTAAGAATTACTTGTCTTGGGTTCTAGATGCAGAGGTACATCTGGGTGCTAGCTCACTTGATAACACTATTACTAAGGACAATAAGGAGTCCCAAGAAGATCGCTCCAAAGCATTAATTTTTATTCGTCATCACTTAGACGAAGCTTTGAAGTCCCAGTATCTTACGGTGAAAGACCCGTACACTCTGTGGACAGAGCTGAAGGATAGGTTTGACCATCAAAAAACGGCCATTCTTCCAAGAGCTAGATATGAGTGGATGCACCTCCGCTTATAAGATTTTAAAAGCGTAAGTGAATATAACTCAGCTTTATTTCAGATTGTCTCTCGCTTAAAACTATGCGGGGAAATAATTATTGATGCTGATCTTTTGGAGAAGACTTACTCCACCTTTCATGATTCAAACATTTTTCTTCAACAACAATATCGTGAAAGGAAATTTAAGAAATACTCCAAGCTTATCTCTTGCCTTCTAGTATCTGAGCAGAATAATGAGTTATTACTCAAGAACCATCAAAGTCACCCAGCAGGTTCAACAGCTGCTCCATAGATGAACGCTACAGAAAGTCGTGGGAATGCTCCTGAAAGCCGTGGGAAAGGACACAGACGTTGGTTAGGCCCTAAAAAGCCCAACAAAAAAAAGAAGGCTTGTAATAGCTCCCATCATCAGAAGGGGAAGAAAAATGTGTTCCCAAAACACAAAGGCAAAAGCTCGCAAAGCCATTCAAAGCACCATGAATCTGTCTGTCACCGTTGTGGTTCACCAGGGCACTAGGAAAATGTTTGTCGTACTGCAAGGCACCTTGTTGATCTTTATCAGGCATCTATTAAAGGAAAGGAAAAGAAGGCTGAAACCAATTTTAACCAATACGACATACCAATGGATATGGCCCATCTTGATATTTCTTACTTCAAGAATGATGGAAATGAGTTTGAAGACATGGATTCCTTCCTCAAGGATATCTGAGTTTATCTGTTTTATGATCAGTTCTTTTTAGTAGATTGAGTAGTAGTTTGGTTTGAATAAGTGACAATGTTTTGTCATTTTTTTTTAGAGATTATTTTCTTTTAGGTAGTTGATTTTAATGTATTAGTTATTGAAATTCTCTTTAGTAATGAAATTATTTTCTTAGTATTTATTCTCCATAACTTATATTATTGTCTTTATTTTTCTAAAGGGATATGGATATTGCTAATGGAAAGCGGAAAACAAGTGACGAAGATATATGTCTTGTTGACAGTGCAACAACGCACACAATTTTTCGTAACAAAAGGTTTTTCTCCCATTTAACGTTAGCTACGGCCGATGTTACTACAATTTCAGGGACTTCTAATCTTGTTGAGGGACATGGAAAAGCATCGATAATGCTCCCTAATGGTACAAAAATCCATGTCCAAGATGCCTTATTTTCAACAAGATCTAAACGCAACTTGTTGAGTTTTAAAGACATTCGTCTTAATGGGTATCATATTGAGACAACAAACGAAGCTAACAAAGAGTATCTATGCATTACTTCCATTGTCTCAGGCAAGTTCTAGAAAAGCTTCCATCTATGTCTTCTGGATTATATCACACTATCCTAATAGAATCACATGTTGTGAGTCATCCTAAGACTTCTGATCCCGGTGTTTTTAAACTTTGGCATGACCGTTTGGGTCATCCGGGATCAACAATGATGCGTCGAGTTATTGAAAACTCGTATGGACATCCTCTAAATAGACTAAAAGTCTTATCATTTAATGATTGTCCATGCATTGCTTGTTATCAAGGAAAATTGATTATTAGGCCATCATTGATGAAAGTTGGCATCGAATCACCTAATTTTCTGCAATGAATTCAAGGTGATATATGTGGACCAATTCACCCTTCGTGTGGACCATTTTGTTATTATATGTTCTTATTGATGCTTCAACACGATGGTCACAAGTTTCCTTACTTTCGACTCGTATTGTTGCATTTGCAAGACTTCTTGCACAAATTATTAAGCTACAAGCTCAGTTTCCAGATTTTCCTATTAAAACTATTCATCTTGATAATGCTGGTGAATTTACCTCTAAAATATTTAATGATTATCGCATGTCAATTGGCATTGATGTCGAACACTCCATCGATCATGTGCACACTCAAAATGGCTTAGCGGAATCATTTATTAAGCGTTTACAATTGATTGCCCGACCATTAATCTTAAGGTATAACTTTCCATTTTCAGCATGGGGTCATGCAATATTACATGCTGCAGCATTGGTCCGTATAAGACCAACCAGCTATCAAAAATACTCACATGTACAACTCGTATATGGGCATCAACCAAATGTATCTCATCTTCGAACTTTTGGTTGTGCTGTGTATGTTCCCATTGCTCCACCACATAGAGCAAAAATGGGTCCTCAACGTAGACCCGACATATATGTTGGCTATGACTCTCCATATATCATTCGGTATTTAGAACCTCAAACAGGAGATGTTTTTAAAGAAAGATTTGTTGATTGCCAATTTGATGAATCAAATTTCCCATCGTTAGGGGGAGATAAGCCAAAACTTGAGGAACGCCGTGAAATTTCGTGGAATACACCATCATTAGCCTACTTTGATCCTCGTACAAAACAATGTGAACTTGAGGTTCAAAGAATCATACATTTGCAAAATATTGCAAACCAAATGCCTGATGCATTTACTAATACAGGTTAGGTAACACAATCACATATACCTGTTGCATATACTCCTTCGAGAGTAAGTATCCCAGAAGGACATCATGATAATCAGTCCACGATACACTTAAAGCGTGGAAGACCTCTTGGTGCAAAGGATGTCGTCGTATAAAATATTGGCCTAAGTGGGAGGTTGTAATCCAAGCAGAGTACAACTCATTAGTAAAACGTGGAGTTCTTGGTCCTATTGTTGTAACTCCTGAAAATGTAAAAGTTGTCGGATACAAATGGGTATTCGTACGAAAACGTAACGAGAAAAATGAAATTGTGAGATATAAAGCTCGACTCGTTGCACAAGGTTTTTCACAAAGACCAGGTATTGATTATCAAAAAATTTATTCTCCAGTGATGGATGCCATCACATTCCGGTTTCTTATTAGTTTGGAAGCTTCAGAAAAGATTGAAATGCGTCTTATGGATGTGGTTACAACTTATCTTTATGGGTCACTTGATAGTGACATTTATATGAAACTTCCCGAGGGATTTCGTATGCCTGAAGCAGACAAGTCCAAAGATCGTAGTGTATACTCAATAAAAACTTCAAAGAGCTATATATGGACTAAAGCAATCTGGAAGAATGTGGTATAATCGCCTTAGTGAATATTTACTGAAAGAGGGATATACTAATAATTCTATTTTTCCATGTGTTTTCATTAAGAAATCCAATTCTTAGTTTGCTATTATTGCAGTATACGTTGACGATCTAAATCTTGTTGGAACTCTAAAAGAACTCACTGAACCGCTGCTTACTTGCAGAAGGAATTTGAGATGAAAGATCTTGGTAAAACTAAGTATTGTCTTGGTTTACAAATTGAGCATGTCTCAAATGGGATATTTGTCCATCAATCTACTTATACAGAAAAAATCTTAAAACGATTTTATATGGACAAAGTGCATCCACTGAGTTCCCTTATGGTTGTGAGATCACTTGACGTGAATAAAGACCCATTTCGACCTAAAGAAGATAGTGAAGAACTTCTTGGTCGGAAGTGCCATATCTCAATGCAATTGGTGCTCTTATGTATCTTGCAAATTACACGAGGCCAGATATTTCATTTTCTGTTAATTTGTTAGCTCTGCTCCAACTCAAAGACACTGAAATTGAATCAAGCACTTATTACGTTATCTTAGTGGAACTATTGATTTAGGCCTATTTTACCCTTATGAATCTAAATCAAGATTAATTGGGTACGCAGATGCAGGTTATCTTTCAGATCAACACAAAGGGCGATCACAAACTGGGTATTTGTTTACTTATGGAGATACAACTATATCTTGGCGGTCAGTGCAGCAAACAATTTCAGCTACATCCACAAATCATTCTGAACTACTAGCAATCCATGAAGAATCCCATGAGAGCGTCTGGTTAAGGTCAGTAATACATCATATCAAGAATCATGTGGACTTCCTTCAACTAAAGATTCACCAACAATATTATACGAACACAATACTGCTTGCATTGCACAACTAAAGGAAGGATTTATCAAAGGTGATCGAATAAAGCACATTAGTCTGAAGTTCTTTTTCTCACATGATCTACAGAATGATGGTGTGATTGATATCCAACAAGTATTACCAACTTCTACATTCAAGAAATTAGTTCACAAGATTGGAATGCGTTGACTTAAAGATTTTTAGGCCAAGATTTCGCTGAAGTATCCATCAGGGGGAGCATCATTAGGACTTAAACGCGCCGTACTCTTTCATTCGTCAAGGTTTGTCCCACTGGATTTACTTGTCAAGGTTTTAATGAGGCAGCATATGCGTGTCCAACACTGTTCTGAGTCTTACACATTCCAGGTTTTTTCTCTCTTGATTTTCCTGATATATTTTTGTGACTTAGACACAGTAGTCATCAAGGGGAGTGTTATAAACGTTTATTTATGTTAATAATATCTAGGATAAATCCCGTTTATTACCGGGTTGCCCTTGTGTCTATCCCTATAAATAGAAGCTGTAATATTTATTTGTTGTATACATTGAATAAGAATTCTCCTTCTCCTTCTCTATCTTTTTATCTTTTACACTACTTGTACTCTTTATTTGGTTATTTATCTAGTATTCTAAAGGTACATCACAGTTGTCCAATAACTTTATGACTCATATGACATTTCAGTCATACTCAAAGAATAACTCCGGGTTGGTGCATGATGCATACACCCATCTAGATGATGCTTAAAATTCATCACCCGTTTTAGAATCTACATAATCTTATTGGTGACTAGGTTATTTTTGGAACTTTTAATGAGTAGGTATTAGGTTTTTGGTAAAAACAGCTGCCAAAGGACCTGGCTCATAATTTTGAAGTTCAAAGTTTGAGTCTCTGGTCTAGAGTTTGTGAATCTATTTTTACAAAACTTCACTTACCTTCCAGGGATTTTCTTTGTTCTTTCAACTATTTGGGATTACCGAATCCATATAAAAAAAAACAATCTTCCTTAAACTGGATCAACTTGATTGATAATCTCCTATTAAATTGTGTAACCCCTGTAATAATCATGCGAAAAAAATCTCTAACTACTATGTAACCTTAATTTAAGAAACCAATTGTTTTCTTAATTGACGGAGAGATCGACCTTTTAGGTGAAATGGGTGTCATTATCATGCCCTAGTTCATAGTATACGCATCTAAGATGGAATAAACTTGTCACTGCTCAAACAATTAAACCAATTTAATAAGCAAAATCATTTTCATGAACGATCAATCTTATTTCTTCATCGTTAGTCTTCCATTTGGGACCCCAATTATAATCACTTTGGGTATCAATCCGAATCCCATTTCTTAAACATGGATGATGGATCCCATGAATCGAAAACCACAAACATAGGTGGCGCACAGTGTAAAAATTATAGTTAAGTGGATAACATACGATTCCATGTTGTTTCAAAGCGATGCCCTATGCAATTCTTGTTTATGATTGCTAAAGGCTGGTACCGATATTAACAAAATTGATATCATTTGAGTGATCTAAGGGTCAGAATCACTCTTTCAACTTTTTAGACTTATATGAAATGATACCATCCATATTATGTGCCAGCCTTTATGGTGCTCTTGTTGTAGACTAACAGTAACTTCGCTATTTACCCATTTGAAAACAACATGAAAAAGAGGATATGGATTTTCTTTATCTTTCTACTTTCTCTACCAAATTGATATGATTGTGTTATATAAATTAAGCATTGTTTGGATTTGATTTTAAGTGGGGTAATAATATTGAGGTGTATAAAAGATCTCATTTCCAAGCAACAAAAAAAAGTTTGTTTGAGACTTGACAATTGAAAATGATACAACCTCTTCCCACTACAAAATCATCATATGCGCTTTTTAATTTTATTTTCTCGGATTCTTTTTTTTTATTTAAATAAGATATTTCATTAAAAGGACTGAGATTCCAAATGAGTCTATGTTACAAAAGGAGTACAGTCATCTAATCTGAGATAATAAGAGTTCCCAATATTACTACTAATAGTTGTTTTAAACTACATGGGTAGCAAGAAAACCTCTCTCTTCTTTCTCCATAGAGCGATCTGAGCCGATCACCACCACCAAAATACTCTCCTCCCCCTTCTCTTTCGATCAAGTGCTTCCTCTATTTTGTGGTTTATAGATTTAAATTTCATCCTTTCCTGATTCTATTTTCTTCTCTTATTTTTCTGATTTCTTCTTCTAGGTTTTGATTTCTCCTTCTAGGGTTGGATTTATCTTTCTCTTTTGTTGTTTTCGGTATCACTGTTAGGGATTTGCAAGTTTTAAATCTACGCTCAAAGTTTATGTCTATGAAGATAAGGGTTTTAGTTCTTTTCACAAGAACAAAATCTACTGCAATTACAAGTTCAACTTTAGCTACATCAGCAAAAGCAAGATCAAGACCAAGACCATTAACAGCATCATCACCTGCAGCAACTACTACTAAGACTCCATTGCCGATTCAGACCGTTTCAGACACCGTAAGACCTATTTCGAAGACCACTGTTACTCTAGACCTTGTTACTCTGATTACTTAAACTCTTGTTACTTAGTTTTACATGTTTTAGGAAAAACTTGGTTGGATTTTTTCAAAATCCCATCACTGCTACGTGCAGAGATGCAAATTTGTTTTGTTTGGACAAAACTTGTCATTTGGCCACCTGATGTAGTTTTATCCTCTAGAATGCATGTTTGTAAAAAACCTTGGTTGGATCTATCCAAGATCCCAGCACTGCTTTGTGTAGTGTTGCAAATCTGCTTTGTTTGGTTCCAAACAAAAGTAAATTGGCCTCTTGATATGGAATTGTCCTTGTGGATATCTGAAATGGTTGTAAGGTCTGTAATGGTAGGATTGATGGTCAAGAACTGGGGGAGGTATTTTAGATTTGATGACTGTAACTTGATTTTAAACAAACTCTGTAATGGTTCCGATTTCCTTAAATCGGATATATTAATAGATGTTTGAGGTTCGCCTCTTTTAAGAAAAAAAAATACATGGGGGAGGTGATGTTTCCCATTTTACAACTGAGTTTAAGGGCCTAACAAACTTGGCTGAAATATTCGCAACCTGATTTTCTAATCTAGGTACAAAATGGAATCCCGAAAAATTAGTACAAAGATGAGCTATTTTGTTTCCTGAGATTGAAATGACCATTTATGTAAGTTAAAAATAAGGATAAACAAGTCCTCTAATTAACAAATCTAACGAGCAACATAGCACATTTTACTTTTAATAGGTGGGTGCGGTAGAGGTGAGCCTGTCCATGCCATGGGCAGTCGGTTGCCTACCTTGTTGGGATGGCTCCCAAGCCTAATTATATATATATATATACCGAACCCTTTTTTCACCTAGTACAAGCCCTTTTTGCCAATCACCAAGTGATCTGGTGATTGACATGCTCCCTCCCACTGTGGAGGTAGGGGTTCGATCCCTGTAATTGTTGAAATCCACTCCAATTTAATGAGTTTGGATGTAGTTTAGGGACCATTAGTCTAGGGCATAAAAAAACAAAACCTTTCCCGCCTTTTTGCCTCCCAAAAAATATTGCCTCCCCGTAGAAGAATTTCAGGCTCCGTGACCAATGATCTGCCTTGCCAGCGATCGGAATAAAATCGATGTCACATAAACCTACGCAAAAATCAATTTCTACGATCGATCTTTTTCCTCATTAATCCAATACCAATTACTTTTTGTTTTAACTTCTAGTCTTCTATTCCTAGCTAAATCTTAGAAAGCAAATAAAAAAGTGGGCTTTTATTTGTGACCATTCATGACTTCAATAGCCGAAAGAGAAAGTTATTCTCCCTTTTTCCTACTACTATATAAATTCAACTTTCAACATTTTAAAAGAAATTTCTCAACTTTTGATCCATGGGTTGATCAAATGATTCAAATCTAATCCAACTATATATATGTCTCAGCAGATGAATTAAATTAACAAATAAAAATTAAAAATCTTCTGAATCCATTTTGAAATTGACTTGAATATTTTGATGTCACGAGTAGATAGCACAATTGGTTTGAAGGAAAGATATGATTTTCTTTACTATATATAATCATCATCACAAACCACTATGTTAACAATTAGCAAATATGTAGAAGAACATAACAATCTCTTCTTTAGTCTGCATTTTTTTTTTTTTGACTTTTTGATCGATTTTACAAGCATTTGATTGTAATCCATTGCATTCAATTTTACTATCATCCCCCCTTTTTTTTTGTTATTTTATAAGCAACAAACAGTGAATTACATAAGATCCACCATATGATCCTTACATAGAGAGGACAGTTTCTAAATAGGGTACACACCAAACCATATGGCTGACATTAGTTTAGCCCATTGAGCTAGATCATGAGCAACTCCATTTTCAAAACGGTTAACAAATACAAAGGATATAAACTGAAACTTGAAAATTAGGGTTTTGATATCATGTTACAGACAATGGGTTCTCTGATCTCACATGAAGGTCTTCTTGTTAATTTCCTCCAAAATAGCTAAAGCATCACTCTCAACAACGATTCGATCAAGTTTGTTCTCCACAGCCACCATTAAAGCATCTTTAATTGATCGAGTCTCTGCTTCTTCTGCAGAAAAACATATTGAATAAGTTGTCTAAGCATAAACAAATATATGGTTTGAATCTCTAAAAGTGAAACTAATTCCCCCATTCGGAGAATTTGGGTTCCAAGCACCACAAGTATTTATCTTGGTCTAATCTTTAGGTGGAACTACCCAAAGTAAAGCTTGATGTGGTAGGGAGACTGCATATATGCCCTGTAACGATAAGGTTTTAATAGAGCTCAATATCATATACTTTGCTCTTGCTAGAATAGCAGCTGGTTCTTCTTATTTCCCATTATGGACTAAGTCATTTCGGTTTGTCCAGATGGACCACATCAAGCAAGCCATCAATGAGAAGTTATCATCTCTATTAGACACATGTTAATAAGGATGGAGTTGAAGCCAAGATCAAACCCACTGGTGAGTGGTAAAATTTTGAAACTGAGTAGTTTGTACATTTCCGAGTCTCCAAACTCTACTAAGACAGTTACAGTTTACTAGGGTATGTATAATTGTTTCAGATATAAACTTGCATCTTGGACAACTAAAATCAGATATGTGGATGCGTTGGTGAAGAATTTCTCCACCTGGAAGAGCTCCTTTTAAAACTTTCCAAAAAAATAGCTGAATTCACTATCATATGCTTTTCACTTATTGATCACCATTCACAGAACTTAACACATATGAATATGACTCATTATATTTAATTCAGATTTAGCACATCTAACTCAAAAATTATTGTACCCGACTCAAATGCATTCAAGTCAAATATCGACTAGATATCAAAAAATTAAAAAGACAAACGATTTGATATATCTGAGTCGAATCGAGTCAGAGATCGATTCATATTGAAATCGCAAGACGGATCGGAAAAAACTCATCTTCGTATGTCAACAAGCATAATTCCATTAGGATTTGAGAAGTAGAATATATTATTATTTGAAACTAATTTATAATATGTCTTTATAAATGAAGAGGGGCTATTTTTTTTACTTAAATGTATGAGGCCCGACCACATCGTAGCCATGGAGAGTACTTACATGTATATAGTAAACATATATAGTTTAAATGAATAATAATAATAATAATCGACAATTAGAGCCTAGTGTTATGTTGGATATTTTCATGAATGTTTGCCGCCACCCAAATTTTTTCTTCTTCTGATTTTGAGTTTGAAAACCTGATTCGGTTTTCCAGAATATTTTACAGATTAGTCTCTTCCTATAAGGTGTTTTCCATGAACACCATTAATGGATGCCTGTTGAAAGCGTCTGCTGGAGAAGAAAAAATTGCGAAGGTCTTCTCCCATTTCAACACGTCAAAAAATATTAGTTTTCTTTTCTCTCTAAGCATCATAAGAATCTCATACTGTGTGTTCTTGGACGGGTCAAGGGAGTACAACTGTTAAATCAAACAACGTTGTTCGGATTTCATCATATCCTGAAAGCACTATTTTATTGTATAATTGTACTCGCCAATTATTTGGGAAGGGTCGAAATATTTGCTGAAAAGAATCGCAAGACTTTGAAGTCCAGTGTTGCAAAATTTGGTTTCGTTCTTTGTTTCCATCCTCTAGTACCAATTTTCCAACATGTTACCCGTAATAATGTGCCGAGCTCAAGTGCTCAACTTTTGTTAGCTGGCTTCCGACATTAGGTTTAGCTGAGAACTCCTCCATAAAAACAATTATGCGTTCACTGTCATGCATCACAACATGTCAACACATGCCTTCCACGTACCTGGACATGCTTAAACACACACTCCATAATATTTTTATGTATATGTATATAATGTATGGTTTAAGACTCTTTGGACATGCGCTTATGCATGTTAAGATTTGCCAATTAATCTTCCATATTGTGTGCCCTGTGTTTTCAAGGAAGCTTCAACAAAGAACATGCCGAGTGATGCTACGTTGACGCCCAAAAAATACGGATAAAATCCCGTTAGGGGATCAGACGAACGAGGGGAATGCTTCTCTGCATTTGGATATGGAAAGCCACGTGAGGGACGGGATTTACCACCAGATTCATTCCCATTAAACCTGGAACATGCCTGCATGGCACGAGACTCATCGATTGATCGATACCACCATCCATGCTTCCTGACCACCATTAAATAAAGTGCATTGGTTTCGAACTTCAGAGCGTTCAAAACCGGCGGCGGTTTTCTGAGTTGTTATGAGTACGTACCAAAAAATCGAAAGAAATCAGCTCCTTTCTCGATACCAACATGTACTATATTCAATTCTAAAGTAAAACCACTGGCCGACCAGGCCAATAGATTCTGGATAATAATATGCCATTTTTGAACCGTACCAAGTGGGGGGATATCCGCTAATATTATTATGCCATGAATGTGTAATGTATGCTTGCTTTTGTCACGCGGAGAATTGTTGTGGATGTGGGGGTCTCGTGCAAGTCAGCAACAACCAAACCCACCGACTTAATCCATCGTTATCCACTTCTGGGTCCAATGAAAGTAAGTGGGACCCACTATGATCACCTAGATCTCTCTCGGAATTTCAGGTTTGTGGTGGTGTTGGTTTTTGTTTTCCAATTATTTTTTTAGTGGATAAAGAATTTGGAGGTTACAAGCTTCGAACTCAGGTCACTGATCTTATTATGATCATGTGAATTTACTGACGTACTACAGTGATATTAACAAGATCATAAACCAAGTCAGAAAGTGAACTTCTCCTTTGGTGTTCAAGCTCGGAGATCATCAATGTATTTCTTGCAGAGAATTTGACGGTCATCGCCCGATAGTCATTGAGATCTCTAGAATGATATATGTACATATTTTTAGTAAAACTTCAACCTTCTAACCCCGAAAAAATTACAATTGAAAAACTGAATTATCTACGGAGTGTCTGGGTGGGGAACAACGAATCTCTTTACAGAAAAGCAAAAGCAAAAAGTGTACCAATTATGGACCAGCAAATTCCAATAATTGGATGTTGTTTTGCGGTCCCATTTAGGTTTTAAAAAATGCTACAAATCCAACGATAGAATGGCTGGTCCACTAAGTTGGTACACCCCTAGACAGGCCGATCTCTTTACGATCCTTGACAGAGACTCCGCGCACCAGATGCCGGGCAAATCACCACCCATGCCTTGCTAGGATCCCCCGTATAGCAGCCATCATATAATTAATTAAGTTTTAAGTTAATCCACTTCTTCATGAAATCCAAACACAAATGGGACCCACACACATCTCCTCAGCTGCTTGATCTCTTCACCCCTGCAGTGCTGCGCTGCCAATCATCGTCGGAGTTGTTGGTGACTTTTGTGTTGGCTGGCTGGTGGTGCCGGTGGTGGGTTGAGGTGTTGAGTGAGCTCCAAGAATATGTTGGACATAGAAAACAAAACAAATCTATTACTCCAAGAAAATTGTGGAAACAATTGATCAGCCAAGACAAAATACAATACGTGTATGCTTTGGTATATGAATAATGCGCCAAAAACACTTGTCAATTTCTTCTACCCAAACCAAATATCTTTCTTTTAAGTGGTCATAGAATATCATTCTTCGAGTAGAGGCTATTCCGTCGACATAATAGTAACTTCGGATGCCAAGTTGTTTTCTCGATAGATAAAAGAATTTAGTGTCGACGAGTTTCACACTCAGATTATTAACTTTGTTATCGCTGAATGCTTGAAGAACCATTTTAAATGTCCATTTCGGTGCTCACAAGTCACAATAATTTAGCAAAATTTTGTTAATAACTTGTTTAGATACGTATCCTGAAGTAGTTTTTTGATTTTAAAAGTAAAAAAATTTACAAAAATTTAATTTGGATATAAATTTTGTATAAAATATTTTTGCTTCAGATTTAAGTTTTTGATATCCAAATACACTATAAGTAACTTTATCATCGGCTGGTTTGTGATATTCAAGTTACTAAAATTAGACAATGCGTGTAACAAAGTGGATATTGGAATAATAAACAAATTATTGACTCAGTGGAAGAACTTTTTTCAAAAGTTGATTTTGGACCGAATAATAATAGCAATAAAGAATTTTGCAGCTGATTGTAACAGTAAAACCAGTAAAACCAATATGGTGGGAAAGAAAAGCGGTTTTCTGATAGAAACACTTAAACAACTTTTAGTTCCAAGTGCTTTTCACTAAAACAGTGTCTTTAATTGATTAATCAGGAATTAACCAAGTAAACGTTAAATTAAATTATCCTCTTTTCTCTTTTTGATATTTGTACTATAAAAAGGGATTCCAATTCCACTACAAACTCCATCATTCATTTGATTCCATTCATAAGAAAAACCCAGATTTTTATTTTTCTTCCATTTGATTCCATTCATCCATTCTACTAAGGTATTCATCCCTTCTTTTTCCTCTGTTTTTTTTAGAAAGTTAGAAACTTACTTCAAGTTTTTTTATTGATTTTGATCATGGAAATGTGATTAATTTTCTTGTTATGGATATTCCTTGGTTGAAAAAAGTTGCAGGAATTTCTGGGTGGTCAAGTCTTCCATTCAAAAATTCATCTTATTTTACTCTGTTTTCAACTTATTCCTCTGTTTTCAACTTTTTCCTCAGTTTTGAAAATTTGAAAAGTCTTCTTCATTAAAACCAACTACTAGTCTTCTAGTTTAAACTTTGATTTTTCTATTAGTTTCTAGAAGATGTCTGATTTGATGTTTACAGAATATAATGATATTGGGTTTGTTTTGTATATTTCTTCCAGTCTTACACAACAGAAGATACCCTGAGAATTTTCCATGGCAGAACCTGTTTTGAAACGTGTTCATAGTCTCAGAGAGCGATTCGACGAAAGTCTATCGTCTTACCGTAACGAATTGTTAGGTTTTCTTGCAAGGTAATTGCTCATAAATTCTGTTGCACTTCCTTGATTTTACTTTTTGAGAAATTTGTTTTGTTAATTTGATTTTTATTGAATTTGGTTATATAATCTGTAGGATTGAAAGCCAGGGGAAAGGAATTTTGCAGCCCCATCAGCTTTTAGCTGAATTTGAAGCTGTGTTCACAGGGAACAACAAAAAACTAGCAGATAGCGTATTTGGCGAAGTTTTGCGATCCGCTCAGGTAAAGAATTTGATTGAATGAGATGAATGATTGAATGAAACTTGAGTTTTTGATTTTACGGGGTTCGATTTATAGGAAGCGATTGTTTTACCTCCATGGGTTGCACTTGCTGTTCGTCCAAGGCCTGGTGTTTGGGAATACATACGCGTCAATGTCGAAGCATTGGCTACTGAGGAGCTGACTGCTTCTGAGTATCTGCAGTTCAAAGAACACCTTGTGAATGGAAGGTAACGAAATTGCGAGATGTTTCTTTTATGTGCAGTTTTTACATTCTTTGCTAAACTTTGTGTGCTGTTTGTGTTGCAGGACTGATGAGAACTTCATGCTTGAATTGGACTTTGAGCCATTCAATGCTTCGTTTCCTCACCCGACACTTTCAAAATCCATTGGTAACGGTGTGGAGTTTCTCAATCGCCACCTTTCTGCGAAAATGTTTCATGACAAAGATAGCATGCAGCCATTGCTTGATTTTCTCAAAGCACACAACTACAATGGGAAGGTAAATTGTTTTGTCTACGTATGATTTTGCGCCGTTACGAATAGAATTTGAATGTAGATTGATGCTTATAAGTGCTCCTTGTGCAGACAATGATGCTGAATGACAGAATCCAAAATCTTAAGAGCCTGGAATCCGTTCTAAGCAAGGCGGATGACTATCTCTCAGCTTTACCACCAACAACTCCATATGCCGAGTTTGATCACAAATTTCAGGAAATTGGTTTGGAGAAAGGTTGGGGAGATACCGCTGAGCGTGTACTTGAGATGATCCGTTTACTGTTGGATCTTCTCGAGGCACCTGACTCAGGTACCTTGGAGAACTTTCTTGGAAGAGTTCCAATGGTTTTCAATGTCGTAATTCTGTCTCCTCATGGATACTTTGCGCAGAATGATGTCCTTGGTTATCCTGACACTGGTGGCCAGGTAATTGCATTGTCAGATAAAGTTCTGCTTCTGATGCATTTCAATTCCAGTTATGTTTTATGTGCTTACGGTCAATTATAACGCGGTATTGCAGATTGTTTACATTTTGGATCAAGTTAAAGCTTTGGAGGGCGAGATGCTAAAGCGCATTAAGCAGCAAGGACTTGATGTCGCACCTCGAATTCTCATTGTTACTCGACTGCTACCTGACGCAGTAGGTACTACTTGTGGTCAGCGCCTTGAAAAGGTCTTTGGAACCGAACACTCTCACATTCTTCGAGTTCCCTTCAAAAACGAAAATGGGATTCTTCGTAAGTGGATCTCAAGGTTTGAAGTGTGGCCTTACTTGGAGCAATACACTGAGGTACTCACACATTCATTATTAGCCAAATCCGTAGTTACTGGCCATCATGTTCTTAATTTCGATTTTTGGAAAAACATAGCTTATAGCAATTTTCATATCTGACAGGATGTTGCAAAAGAACTAGCCGCGGAACTGAAGGGAAAGCCAGATCTGATAGTTGGTAACTACAGTGATGGAAATCTTGTTGCATCATTGCTTGCACACAAATTGGGAGTCACACAGTGTACAATTGCTCATGCTCTTGAGAAAACAAAATACCCTGACTCTGATCTATACTGGAAAAAGTTCGACGACAAGTATCATTTCTCATGCCAATTCACAGCTGATTTGTATGCCATGAACCATACAGATTTTATCATCACCAGTACTTTTCAGGAAATTGCTGGAAGGTATAAACATCAGTTCCTTATTACTTTCTATAGCTTAGCGCGTGTTTTCCTGTATGTGAAATTTATTCCTACATCTACAACTTAACCATTTATGTTCTGTGATTTCAGCAAGGATACTGTTGGACAGTATGAAAGTCACACGGCTTTTACTCTACCCGGACTCTACCGAGTTGTCCATGGCATTGATGTTTTTGACCCCAAGTTTAACATTGTCTCCCCTGGAGCTGATATGGATGTCTACTTCCCCTATACTGAAGCCGAAAAGAGACTCACTGCTTTTCACCCAGAGATTGAGGAGCTACTTTACAGTGAAACTCAGAACAAAGAACACATGTAAGACTTCTTCATTGCGAGCATTTCATATATGCAATGCAGTAACGAATAATTTCTGACCGGGATATTTTATGGACAGTGGTGTGTTGAAGGACCGTTCGAAACCAATCATATTTTCAATGGCTAGACTTGATCGCGTGAAAAACATAACCGGACTGGTTGAGTTTTATGGCAAGAATGCAAAGCTGAGAGAGTTGGTGAACCTTGTCGTGGTGGCTGGAGATCGAAGAAAGGAGTCCAAGGACTTGGAAGAGCAGGCGGAAATGAAGACCATGTATGAATTAATAGAGACATACAAATTGGATGGAGATTTCCGTTGGATTTCCTCGCAGATGAACAGGGTTCGAAACGGTGAACTCTACCGTTGCATAGCTGACACAAAGGGTGCATTTGTTCAACCTGCATTTTATGAAGCTTTTGGGCTCACTGTTGTTGAAGCCATGACTTGTGGTTTACCCACATTTGCAACTCTTCATGGTGGTCCTGCAGAGATTATTGTTCATGGAAAATCTGGCTTCCACATTGACCCGTACTACGGTGACAAGGCTGCTGAGCTTCTTGTCAGTTTCTTCGAGAAGTGTAAGAGTAACCCGTCTCACTGGGACATTGTCTCAGGGGAAGGCCTCAAGCGCATTTACGAGAAGTAAGCAAAAACCCTTCAGTTCCAAGGCTATACAGATTGCAGACTGCTATAAAACACTTTTGTTCTTATCATTTCTATTATGTGTTCTATCTACAGATATACATGGCAGATTTACTCTGAAAGGCTCATGACACTGGCAGGAGTTTATGGATTCTGGAAGTATGTCTCAAACCTTGAACGTCGTGAGATTCGCCGTTATCTTGAGATGTTCTATGCTCTCAAGTATCGCACCTTGGTAAATCAATCTACTTTTCTTTCTCAAAACAGTCTGCTAGTCCTTTGCTTCTTTTGTTCCACTAATGTGCCCCTTCTTACTAATCTGAATCCTTTGCCGCTGAATCTTTTGCCTCTGTAATTCTTTGTTTCTGCAGGCATTGGGAGTTCCTCGCGCCTCTGACGAGTAAAGCTTGAAGTGTGAAGTTTGAGGTGAAGATTGAAGCTAGGAAACATGTTTTTATACGGAATAAGTTTCATTGATTTAGATGGCAACTGCTACAAGAATTTTTCTGTTTTCACTCGCTGCGATTTGATATTTGATTCGGTATGATCCCTTATTATATTGTCATTCGAAGAACTGGTTATTGTTTTGATTTTTGTTTTCTAGAATAGCATTTAAAAGTAGAATGTACTTGGGTCTAAATTTCTGAATAAAAGCTCCACTTTTTCATTTTCTCCTGTTCATGTTTCGGAATCTCACATAAAATCATTGGCTAAGAACAAATTCAAGCAAAAAGAGACACAGAAGAATGATATAAGCAAAAAACAATCAACAAAAGAGTAATTTAACTGATCTAAATGTGCATCAATTCAAGAATTAAAAAAAAAAAAAAACAAATACTGAAATCCAGTGATTCATCTAAGCATAAGACAGAAAAACAATTTCCAGCGCCAGAACATAAACGAAAAAATGTGGTGCGGATCATATGAGTTCCACTATGCATGCAACTAATCTGAACTAGATTTGTGCATCAATGTCTTCGGTATCCTCCCTTTGTGGTTCTATGAAGATTTTCCTTGGTGCTGGATTGACGTCGTATATTTTTCTGAGTTTACACTTCTCTCCAAGAGCTTTCAGCGATACAAAACTGTTCATGTGAGGAATTACATAACGAAATCCATGACAAATATAGTTACCTGCAAGGTTTTTCATGGATTTTGTTTGTGGATTATAACAGAAGAGAATAGCGTGGCCGGCCAGTAGAACTTCACCACCATTTGTAAGGGCACATGGCTCTGCTTCAGGTCCAATTGATATGCTGAACTCCTTAAACCAGTGCAATGAGTCGTAATCGTCCTGCTCATTCATATCAGAACTAATGCTTCACCCTTTCTTCTTTAAGAACCATATGTCTAATCCTACTTGCATTGAATGAGCAAAACACAAGCATCCCCCCAATGCCACAAGTTTGAAACAGTCCCCCACATGTATAGGCCGGTGAAAAGGTGGTGATGGGAGCAAGTATACGTTCTCGTTAGCCAAATCAAAGGACACAATCTTGTTTTCCTCGTTAAGCCAATGAAGTGCTCCATTTGCCAACGTACCAAGTGGGGATCGATAACTATAAATACCTCGAAAAGAGCCCCTAGTAGGTCGCAATGAGTATGTGATTTCTCCCACATCTCTCCAACCAGTGCCACTCCCTACTGTATATACTTTGACCTGCCCTAATGGTTGATTCCGGACATAGCATATTTTTACTATTTTGTACTTGTTAGTAGAAGGATGGTAACCAAAACCACACACCATAGCATCAAATTCGTTGTTTCTTTTAACATTCAGCCTTGGAAAGTTTACGTACTCACCGGTGACAGGGTTGCCAATATAGCTAGGTTCATGGACACCTAAACGATTGGCTTCAGAAAAGCAAATCAACCCGTTACATGAACCAACAACTGACTTACTAACAATGGGAGGCTGGTTGATCCTTTTAAGTTTATAATTATGCTGGTTCTGATACTCTCCATAGTAAAATTGATTGCCATTTTCCGGTGGAAATATAAAGCTAAAAAGTAAGTCAATGCCAACATCAGCAACATTATGGGAAGAAAGACTTGAGAAACTGTTACCGTTAAACTGTGATAATCGTTGCTAGCGCTTGTGAGCATTAGAAGGATGACCAATTAGGTCTCTCCACCCTGTGCACACTTCTCTGTTTTGTATGACTGATTCAGTATGTAAACGAGAAAGTATTTCTAAGGTAAGTTCTGAGGGGAGAATTCTCTCCATGCTGATATGCATCTCTTGGCGAATTTTAACGTTTTCTCTTTGGTCTCCAGACATGTGATAGATTGTTTGACAGTTCACAAATCGCCTTTATTTCCTTCTTGTTTTCCTACTGAAAGTTGTATAGCAGTAATGTAAGAACCAGGACATTATTACAAATCCACCATAATTGTATTCAAGAAGATGATAATCAGTTCTATAAAGCTTAAAGAACATGAAAGTTGCATAGCAGTAATGTAAGAAGCAGGACGTGTGATAGATGAGCACTACGCCTTTTTTTGACAACCTTAACAGTGTAATTGTTCAAATGGTGATGTTTATGTTTAGAAAGAATCAACTATACTGCTCGTGAACCTGCCTTAGGAAAAATCTAATCTAGCATTTTTTTGCATGGGTGGTCCTTGCCAATACATGGTTCCCATTCTCAATCAAGCCAGTCTTGAGTTGAAAGAGAAAATACAGTCGGTGAAAATCGATACAGAAAAGTATAAAAAATGCTGATGCACAGTAAATAATTCCTGCAGAGGCGGTGATGGTTTTCTCTAGTTTGTATCAAGCAATCTAGTTTACAAAACTCATTTCCATTTATTTTTTTCAATATTATGTAGAATTAGGGTATCATGTAGAATTATGTTTTGTTTTACTTTTTTTTGTTGTTGGCTAAATCCACGGTTAATCCGCATCCGGCCCGTATCACCCGTTGATCCGCGGAAGTCAAATCCGCGGGTGATTGGGCCGGACACGGTTGGATTTTCCAAATCCGAAACTTTGACGGATTGAACGCGGGTGACCCCAAATCCGCATCCGTCCGTCCGTTGCACACCCCTATTGCCACGGATAAATTAGCTAAGAAACTAAGGAAGTCATAAAATAGAATGGGAAATTTAGGCTAAGGCCCAAAAAATTATTTTTCTAATTGTCAGGCCCAACATATTTTTTAGCTACCTTGACACCCAAAATTATTAAAAAATGTAAAAAGAGAGTAACAAGACACAAGTACCCTTAATATTTCTACTTTTAAAACAAAGAAATCTCGGATTTTCTATCTTCTCATTAAACTGTTTGCATAACTTGTTATGCGTCCTATTTTTTCAGGGGTATAATTGGTATGCAAACTTGAATATAACACATCTAAAAAACCGTGCCTTGGAATTTTAAAATTTTTATCTCGTTGGAAAGCTTTTAAAGAGCTCTACAAAACGAGTACAAACAACAATATCAAATTTGATTTTTTTTAACGAAAAAATCGGAGATGATTATCATTTTAAGAATGCATAACGTATTATGTAGACACCACAAAAAGATGCATAACAAATTATGCATCCACTAGTTAGGTTATGCAACCACTAAAACGATGTACATTCCTAAAAAATAACATTCTAACGAAAAATAAATAAATGATGCATGACACATTATGCAGTCACAACAAAAGACGCATGACACATTGTGCAACCATATTTGGGCTCATGCATCCACTAATTTGATTATGCACCAGTAAAAACATGTATACATCTAAAAATTAACAATTCTACAAAATAAAATAAAAAATGAATAAAAAATTATGCAGTCATTTTTTCGATTGCATAATAGGTTATGCAGTAATTTTATAGCTGCATAATAGGTTATGCAATTATTTTTCTTTTGTTGATTTAAGTGTTAACCAGCATAAATAGATTATGCAGCCATCTTTTCTAATGCATAATAGCTTATGCATCCATTTTCTCGGGTGCATAACAAGTTATGCATCCATTATTATGGTTGCATAACAAATTATGCAGCCATTTTCCTATTTCAGAGCTAACATGAAAGTAGCTACATAACATTATTTCGAAAGCATAACAGGTTATGCAAGCACTTCCGTAGCTGCATAACAGATTATGCAGTCATTTTTAGGTTGACTTCAGTGTTAGCAAAAGAAAATGGTTGCATAATGGAATATGCAATCATTTTGACGACTGCATAACAGTTTATGCAGACGTTTTTGTAGTTGCATAACAGATCATGCGACCATTTTTTACCTGCTTAATAGATTATGCAGCCACTACAAAAATAAATTAAACTTACAAGATCCCATAATTACAAAAAATGATAGGTTTTTACTTGATAAAAAGAAGAATGTAAGTTGATCTACTACCACTACATTATTTTCACGGCGATCTGAAATGCCAAAATCATCTACATTTTGAGTTGCATTATATAATAAAAGTTGTCGTCTTTCGGTAACTAAATCTGCAGGAGTACCCAAAATAACACCACTTGTAGTAGGTATATTTCTTGAGTACCACCTATAATGCACAACCAACTCTAACTCAACAGTTCAATAGACCATAGCAATGGACTTATTATTTCGTATGAAAAAAAGTAGGCTACCAACAAATAATGTCACATGATGGCTGGATTTCATTGATATAATCTATGAAGTGCGGACTCATAAGATACGAAACGTTGTCTTACTTACTATCCAAACTCTCTTCTTCCACCAACATTACCGTTTCTGGTTCACGTCCATCACCACTCATTTGTTCGCCGCAAACTTCAGCACCAGAACCCTAACCCTGTCCCCATTCACCACCACCAGTTCATTTCATACAACCTCCACCGCTAGCAAAGAGCTAGTTAACATCACCCGCAACACTGTCCCCCATCTTCTTCTTCTCCAGAACAGTGTCAATAAACAAGAAATTTGACAGTCAAGAGCAGTCACGTTCAATAACATATGTCGAAAGTGGGATGGAAAGACCACCTATATGCTCATTGCAATCCATCAAAAAAAGAAAATATGCTCATTACAATCCATCATCTCATGTTTCAAGTGTAACTCCCCACGTCCCCTTTAAAAAATTAACCATGATAGAAATTTTATCAAACCTAAAATTTCTTAGCTCCTGTAAGTTTTTATGTCGATGCCCAAGATTATTTAGGAAACTCCATCTACCGTATGATTTAATAAGCATGAAAAAAAAATACCTTCGTTGGTTAAATCAATTTGTTGCGAGAAAAATAGGTGAGTTGATGTCACTTGTCCCATGTTGCTTTCACACTCTCCCTTGCTCCAAATACACTTGCATTTGTTGTTGCACCACTAGTTTCTCTACAGTAGCTCCTCAAACACTACCTCTCCCAAATAATCCTAATAAATCCAAGCGATATAATCAGCAACCAGAGTTTGACAAGGAAATGCTAATGGGATATGGACGTGGGGTCTGATACATCTGTAGTTCAAAATAGCATATCTTAGTCAGGACATTTAACAGCCAAGTGCACAATCACATTCAAAATAGCATATCTTAGCATATAATTCATGCATTTAATTGACTTACTCTCCTGTTTTCCATCAATCATCATTTAATAATGAAAATTCTCTAATTTTTATAGATCAAACATACAATAGACAGAAAACCATATATACTGGTTCAAACAATAACATCAAAATTGTAACAACATCAATATTGAAATTAGAATATGGATTATTAAGCACTTACCATGTATCCCAATTAAAAATCCAAGACGAGAAAGGAGCGTTGATACTCTTCTGGACTACTACTGCTGCTCCTGCTACTGATGTGGTTCCCCTCCTCATTTGATGTACATAGTGATTCAGATGATATAGAAATACCGACTCTTCTTCCCCTTTGCAACTTCAATCTTAATTTCTTCTTTCTTCTCGAATAATATCCAGAAACCCAAAATCTCCAAACTAAACCAGAGATTTTGAGACAGAAAACCTAGTTTCGTTGAGAGGATTATTCAAAGAAACATTTGGGAAAAACTTTACCAAAGAGAAAGGTATTTTCGTGGTCTAGAGAAAGATTTGAAAGATCCAAATCTTAATAACAAAGAATCGTCGTTCATCAGTTTTTTCTTTTCACTTCACTTTATGCATCTCTTGAAGAAAAGGGTAGTTTGGCCTTTTAAAAGACTGAGAAACAGAATTTCAGAAATTGTGGGTCTCCTACAAACTTTTGACGAGGAAATGGGTGCGCCCATGAGGTTTTACGAGTGTGGGTTTCACAGTGTAAAAATGTGTAAAAATGGGTGTGGCTGTAATTTTCACAATTGAAATCCGGTGTCCATGTGTATCTAAGAATTTCAGAATTGTTATTGGGCCTTGGGCCCATGTGTGTGCACCCCATATAGATGTAACCAGGGTTACCTCACAACTTATACATAGTCTTAGTCTATATAGTGGATTAAACCTATCTCTGTAAGATGTAACATGTACGATGTAATTTATCTCTGATTAATAACAGTTTTCATTTTCTTGTTCTTCCATCTTCTAGTAATACTATAATACATTATTTGTGGGAATTATATATTGATTCCTTAGCAGCACGATGCTTCCTTAGGGAAACTACATAGGGAAAATGATGCTTCCTCGAGTAAGCATCACATCATAATAATATTCTCTCACCAAGAAGCTTTCTTAGGTAAGCTGGATAGAGAAATGTTGCGGCTCTTGGTAAGGGACAAGCATTATGATACTGAAGCAATGTTGATGCTTCCGCTAGTAAACAACATGGGTAAATGTTATTTCTCCGAGCAAGGGACAAAGTTAATGATGTCATAGCATCATTTATGCCAAGATGATGAGTAAGCTTCACAAGTTTGAGATGAAGCTTCATTTTTTTCAATGACGCATCTTTGAGCAAGCATCATGCAAAAAGTGTGGGTGTTACAAAAAGTCTCGTTATCATGCTCCATATTAATAAGATTGAACTTATGCCAGATGTCTTGTGAAGTGATTAAAGGTATTCGATGCTATTGTTAAATTTTCTGCTTTAACACAAGTTACAACTCACTCTTTTTTATGGGAATTCGCAATCATCCATGAATAATTAGTTCAATTTAGATATAGTGTATCAGGAGATACTTTATTGCTAGTATGGATGATCTTATGTTTGATAAGTACAATATAAGTATTGAGGTGAATATGAAAAGATGAATTCTGGCTTATTTTTTGTTGGATTGTCCGATCCACGAGAGAAAAAATGTGGCCTATAGTTTGTTCTTGAGTGTTTATATGAGAAAGATAGGGACAAGGTTGATAGATTGATGAAAAATGTGAAATAAGAACGGGTAAGACTCTTTGAAGAATATAAGTCTATGTAATCAATTACTATGGATGAGTCAACTAGTTTAGTTAGTGTAGTGAAAAATTCAATTGTTTTGCAAGAGGAAAGTGTTGAGGCTATGTGTAACTCAAGGAAGAAAAGACACAGGAAAAAACCCTCAGGGGTTGAGGGAAAAAACCGACTTAGATAGGTATTTGATTGATGGGAGAGTGAAGTATACTGGTTTCGGAAATCTAATGGTGTTAAGGGTTTATGATTGGGTTTTGGTGCAGGGGAAATTTCTACTTGGGCCTGTGATGATATGAGAAGAAGAACTCATGTAAATGGGTTCCAGGGAGCTAGGTGGATTTTCACGTTCACTAAGTTTTTCAAGGAGGATTACTCAGCCCTGCAAAGTGATTATAAAGTTGTAGTAATGATTAACAAAAGCGAATGTGTAACAACCCGTGTTTTTAGCATGGCGCATGCTAAAACATATGCCATGGCCTGAGATGAAGCTTCATCCAAAGCTTTCGTTGCATGGTAAATAGATTGGCTTAAGGAAAATATCACGCCAAAATGGTGCATTATGTTTGGCATTTGGCCAAAGGACAATGTTGCATCATCATGATGGCCTTGAGCGTTACAACGTAATCATTGCGCATTATACATGTTATTGGCCAAGAGCCAATATTGCACAATCATTGTGCATCAGGCCAGAGAGGGATGGCCGAGGAAATATTGCACCATCATTGTGCAATATACCATAAGATAATGTTGCGCAATTATTATGAAGTATGCCAGAGTAATTGTTGCACAATCATTGTGTAATACGACAGAGCGAGCCGACAGAAGGAAAATCATTATGCAACACTGAAGTAAACTCGGCAATCATTGCCGGTTACTCGGGAATACATGGCAACAACCATGAATAGTGAAGCAGGCATATCAATATGCTCCCCTTTCCAAATTTGTAAAAATTGCAAGTTAACATATATAGGGAAGGGTAGTTGGTTGAAGGTGCATATGCGGACCATGCACCAAGTAAGCTTCATAGCTTAGCCGAAAGAGTATAATTGATGCGTAAGCCTCATTTATAGTTGTGTAGCCTTGACAATTAGGCATATGATGCGAAGGCATCATTATGCCATGTTGCGGACCCGATAATGCATAATGATTGTGCATCTTGACGGAACGGCCTATACGGACTAGGCCATTACCATTATTGCTAGGCCACGGCCTTACATACAAGTTTTGCTTAAGTTGCCGTCCCTTCAAGGATGAACTACGGTCTGTGCTTGATCCCTTTAGAGTAGGGAAGGGTAAGTAGGAAGCCGCAATGAGTTGCAGCATTGCAAGTCCAACACTTTATCGCTCGTATCATTTGATTGAGAGGTGATTGCGGCATTCTGGCCTCACATATCATATGGCTCGTTAGCTTGATGCAAGAGATGATTGTGTCCACACTTGATGAGGCTAGTAGCATGCCATTCACTGGATGCTCATACTGCCTATCAAGATATAGGGAGTTAGCATATGTACCAATAACGAGTTGGGCATGGCCATAAAAGTATGCTACATCGATATACAAGTTAGTGGATCTTGCATAAGCCTAAGGAAAGTACGGAATGACCCTGATTGATGCACACTGGGCACGAAAAAGACATGTGCATGCTCTCAGAAATGCCTAAGCTAAGGGAAGAGGCAGTACGATGATTACTCAGCTAGATAGGAAATTCAGTGATGAATGCCATACGTTGAGGCAAGATTTTATAGCCTTTCTCTACGGTAAATTGGAACGGTGTGGAAGCTAAGTTAGCTGCATCATGCTCCCCAAGCATGCTTGCAACGGAAAATGGACGTGCATTTTCCAAGCGTTAAGGCCCGTATTGTAGCATTATCATGGCACAACAGGGAAGTTTTGGCCTGCGTGCCCAGGCGCACCAGGCGTAATTTTTCGGTCCGTCATAGTTGGTATCAGAGAAAGTTCCGAGATAACTCTAGGGACTATGAGGAGTGGACTCGTCAACGAGTATTTTTCCTTTAAAGGAAATAAAGTTGGAGAGTAGGCCAACTTTTGCACGAAAAGAGTTGGTAACTGCAATGCCAGTTACTTTGCGATTCGAGTTGAGATTGTTCAAGTACTATGAGTTTTCTTGGCCTAAGTGGCACCCCACTTACGATTTAAAATCCGTAAGACCGTCTAGGACGATGGGTAGACAATGGGACTGATCATCCCCACACGTTTGTAACTTGCCAATGGTGTGCGTTGTCATGCCCGCCTAGCATCCCACTTACGAGTGGCAACCTGGATGACCGTCAGGGACGGTGGGCAATTGGATCATGTACCACACAGTATTGTGCTAAGATCTTGTCATTTCGATGACATCTTCAACCTTGTGAATCTTAGGGATTCCTGGGTGGTGGTATGGGACGCCATTTAGAATACCTTGTTGAGATATCCCTCTTGGTAACTTTATGGACTCTTTTTAGATTCCTGAGTATGCGGTATGAGACGTTTGCTCAGAAGGTCCTAATTGATGTTCCATTATGAACTTGAAGAAACCCGCGATTTCTGAGCATCTGGTATGAGACTTTTGTTCAGGAACCCTAACTGAAGAGCTTGTCCACAGTAGTTTTTGTTTTGAATTTCGAGGAAGAAATTCATTAGAGGGGTGAAAATGTAACACCCAATGTTTTTAGCATGACGCATGATAAAAGATGCTCCATGGCCTGAGATGAAGCTTCATCCAAAGATTTCGTTGCGTGGTAAGAGGTAGATTGGCTTAAGGCCAATATCGCGCCAAAATGGCGCATTATGTTTGGCATTTGGCCAAGGGCCAATGTTGCATCATCATGATGCATTAGGCCAGTTGGGTAGATTGCCTTGAGCGTTACAGCGTAATCATTGCGCATTATACATGTTATTGGCTTAGAGCCAATATTGCACAATCATTGTGCATCAGGCCAGAGAGGGCTGGCCGAGGGAATATTGCACCATCGTTGTGCAATATTCCAGAAGAGAATGTCGCGCAATCATTATGCAGTATGCCAGAGTAATTTTTGCACAATCATTGTGCAATACGACAGAGCGAGCCGACAGAAGGAAAATCATTATGCAACACTGAAGTAAACTTGGCAATCATTGTCGGTTACTCAGGAATAAATGGCAATGGCCATGAATAGTGAAGCAGGCATGTCAATATGCTCCCCTTTCCAAATTTGTAGAAATTGAAAGTTAACATATATAGGGAGTGGTAGTTTGTTGAAGGTGCATATGCGGACCATGCACCATGTAAGCTTCATAGCTTAGCCAAAAGAGTATAATTGATGCGTAAGCCTCATTTATAGCTACGTAGCCTTGCCAATGGGGCATATGATACGAAGGCATCATTATGCCATGTTGCGGACCCGATAATGCATAATCATTGTGCATCTTGACGGAACGGCCTATACGGACTAGGCCATTACCATTATTACTAGGCCATGGCCTTGCATACAAGTTTGGCTTAAGTTTCCGTCCCTTCGAGCATGAACTACAGTCTTTGCTTGATCACTTTATAGTAGGGAAGGGTAAGTAGGAATCCGCAATGAGTTGTAGCATTGCCGATCCAGCACTTTGTCGCTCATATCATCTGATTGAGAGGTGATTGCGGTATTCTGGCCTCTAATATCATCTGGCTCGATAGCTTGATGCAAGAGATGATTGTTTCCATACTTGATGAGGCTAGTTGCATGCCATTCACTGGATGCTCATACTGCCTATCAAGTTATAGGGAGTTGGGCATATGTACCAATAGCGAGTTGGCATGGCCACGAAAGTATGCTACATCTATATGCAAGTTAGTAGAGCTTGCATAAGCCTAAGGAAAGTACGGCATGACCCTAATTGATGCACACTTGGCACGAAAAATACATGTGCATGCTCTCAGCAATGCCTAAGCTACGGGAAGAAGCAGTACGACAGTTACTTAGCTAAATAGGAAATTCAATCATGAATGTCCTACGTTGAGGCAAGTTTTATAGCCTTGCTCTATGGTAAATTGGAACGATATGGAAGCTAAGTTAGATACATCATGCTCCCCGAGCATGCTTGCAAGGGAAACTTGACGTGCATTTGCCTAGCGTTAAGGCTCGGATAGTAGCATCATCATGGCGCATCAAGGAAGTTTTGTCCTGCGCGCCCAGGCGCGCCAGGCGTAATTTTCCGGTTCGTCACAGAATGGTACTAGAAGAATTTTTTTAAAATTTATTGGAGAAGTTAAAGAAACAGTCTGTAGAGTTAGCAAGCAAAGAGATTAATTAATATGCAAAGAACTAGAATGCAGCTTACGAAATCTAACTGAGTATGTGTACACATAGAAGTTATACAACCTGGATATGCATTTCATAGGAAACTAAGGAATTTGGTTGGAAACAATATTGGAAGATTTATTACTAGGTATATATCTTATATGGGATTACTTTATAGGCATAGTGAAGTTAAATAGACTGGGTTTTAAGAATTATATCTAGTACTTGGTATAACTCGTAGATTAATAAAAAAGAAAATTTTGAATAACACCCAACTACTTAGTAATACCCTAAGATGCTGATTGAACAAAAATCATACAATGATAGAAATAAAAGTGGAGGTACTTTGAGCAAATAAAAAACAGGTGCTCTATCCACCGTCCCATAGTTTGTGCCACATTCAGACATAGTTGAGTATATGAAATATCATTCTAGAGACCGTAAATGGATCATTAATCTTGGATGTCATTGATAGTTGTTGGTTGCGGTAGCTGCGGTTGGTTGTGATGCATAGGTGAAATATTTTCAGTCTTGCTTAGGACTAGAAAGGTTAATAGCTCAGTAGATATGGAGTCTATCTTAATCTTGGGAGACTTTGAAGTAACTTTAACCAGGTCAACAAGTGATGCAGGGTCAGGTCGATACTGCAATGAATTCAATCCTGGGTCTTTTAGCAGGTTCAAATTGCTCAATCCATTGCTCATTGTTATCCTTAGTTCCTGGATGAAGATCCAACTTCTGTATTGAGTAAGTACATGTGCTGCTCTTGGTTTTTTATTTTGGAACCAAGTATGCTCAGAGTAATAGTTGGGCTAGAAGCCACTTATCTGGTTCAAGATTTCATCTGCTTCAATTTCAGAGACAATGTATCTAATAGGGCTCAGATCATGCAGTGATGGGACTAACTTCTTTTGTTCATAAAATATTCTTCAAGTATAATTTTCTTAGATTTTGATATGTAGATCAAATCTAAGATGAATTACATAAACATTATTAAGATTAAATCAATGATAAACATAAATAAATAATAAAGAAATCGACCTACATACCAAAATCAAATGGAAAAGACAAAGATTAAAGTGGTTAGACACTAATGGCCTACGTCCACTGACAAACCCCGTAGGGTGAAATATTATTGATCTTCAGATGATTTCTTTGAGATAGATTACATGTAGCTTATTGATTCCTATTTATAGGATTACAGGAGAAACAATAAACCTAAGATAAATAAGAAACTTTATCTTTAACTAGGAAAAGATTATCCTCTGGAACTGAATTATCCCTTGGAACTAAATTGGACTTCTGATATTTTATATACACGTATTTTGGTTGCACGTTCCATATATTCCAACTATTAGAGCATTGCTCGGTCGGACTCGCAAGCGTTGCTATCTCAAGCTTGTTTGTCAAGTTTAGTTGCCAAAACTATAAGTCTTGATTTCTAGTCTACTTATAGCTAAGTCTCAGATTATGATAGTGAGTGTAGTTGAGCCTTAAACTCCACGGCGTTCATCGAATGAAGAAGAAGAGCTACTCAAGGGAACTTGTGGAACTTCATCAACAAAGAGGTATGTGGAGACTTGAACTTATCTATCACTCAAAAGTCTATCTATTTTATCTCCTATTTGGAGACAAAAGTCGTATTGCTATATATAGACTTCATTTATACACATGTGCTATTTCGAGTCGAGTTTAACTCACTTATCTATGCCTCGAAATATGTGTTGGTAAGCTTTCGCTTTGGCCAAGTTCATCTTTACTAGTGACGAAAATCACGTTGATTATTTCAATAACTTGCAAATCGCTTTAATGAAAAATAGTTTGTGAATAACAACTATATAACATCCTCTAAGAAATTTCAATGATTGAAATGAGAGTTTAGATCATGTAACCATCTTTGGATATAAACATAGTGTGTTCTCACATTTGTGTTAAAGTCCAAAACCGGGAACCTGAAGTATGCGTACCCGTATGCGTACTAGCGGTTGTTGGAAATCCGGGTGAGTATGCGTACCCGTACGCATACCGACGGAAAGTTCACGTCCGTGAATTTCCGCTGGAGTTTGAAAGTGAAAACAAACTCAATCTGGTTACTTAAGTATGCTTACCCATTTGCGTACTTAGGTAGGTTACTTTCTAAAATCGGTTTGTTCATGAACTAAAACATTTATATAATAAGGAATGCAATCTTTGCAAACCGTGGCTATAATGTTCATGAATTGATTCGAGTGAATCAAAATCGATTTTGTTTCAATTGTGTCTTGTATACTTCTGTGAGATCTAAGCAATTGAATAACTCTCTAACTCGTTCATTTGAGTCACTTGAACTAGTTATGGTGAAGATGAATAAGGTTGATATGAAAGTGCTCATATAGCTAACCATTGGTTAACTATTTTTTAACCAACTAAGTGTACACGTTTAGGTACGGTTACACAAACCTAAATAAAAGTGCATTTCATTTGTGTATAACAAGCTAAGTTCGATCTAACGGTTGAAAGATATTAGCTTGAATCTAATCAGGTTTTCATATAACGGTGAATATTGAATGCTTTGTTACCAAGGTAACTTAGATTGCAAACCCTGATTTGGAGACTATATAAATAAGAACTCTTGCAACTGGGAAACCTAATCCCCACACCTCCTGTGTGATACTAGTTGCATAAACTAGAGTCGATTCTCCTTTAACCTTGTAGGTTAACAACTTAAAGACTTCATTGGGATTGTGAAGCCAGACCCAACTATTTTCTCTGTAGTTGCGTGATCTGATCTTTCTGTTTCTATCGTTTTGAGTACAATCGTAAGATCGGCTTGAGATTGATATCTCCGATAGGCAAGATAGAAAAGTAGTCACAAACATTTTCGTCTTATCGTTTGTGATTCCGGAATATCTTGTTTCATTAATCGATTAAGATTATTGTGAGGTGATTGATAATTCTTGGATGTTCTTCGGGAATATAAGTCCGGGTTATCGATTGGTTCCTGTTCACCTTGATTTATCAAAAGACGGAACAAAACTCGTAGGTTTATCTGTGGGAGACAGATTTATCTATTCAATATACTTTTCTGTGTGAGACAGATTTGTCTATCAAGTCTTCGACTTTGGGTCGTAGCAACTCTTGGTTGTGGTGAGATCAGCTAAGGGAATCAAGTGCGTAGTATCCTGCTGGGATCAGAGAAGGAACGCAACTGTAACTTGAATCAGTATGAGATTGATTGGGGTTCAACTACAGTCCAGAACGAAGTTAGTTTGTAGTAGGCTAGAGTCTATAGCGGCTTAATACAGTGTGGTGCTCAAATCTGGACTAGGTCCCGGGGCTTTTATGCATTTGCGGTTTCCTCGTTAACAAAACTTCTGGTGTCTGTGTTATTTCTTTTCTGCATTATATTTTGTTATATAATTTAAATATCACAGGTTGTACGTTGAATCGATCAATTGGTAAATCCAACCTTGGGTTGTTGATTTAAATTGATTGATTCTTGAACATTGGTCTTTGGTACCGTTCAAGTTATTTCTCTTGTATTTAATCAGGCTCGCAAATTCCTATTTGTTTGAGTGTGGATTATCGAGAAATTGAGATATAACTCTTTGATATACTTTTATTAAGATTAAGTCTGACTATCTTGTTGATTCTCTTAAAAGTATATTGGAGTTAGTCCATACAGATTGCTAAGCGAAATATTGGGTGTGGTTGTTATACCTCCGCTTTTTCACCAACACCCCCCTCAAGTTGAACACCGAAAAGATTGGAGTGTGCAACTCGAACAATACTTGAAAAAGAATCTTCTAAACTTTGTAGCTTGATCTTTGATTACCGAGCTGACTTGATATATATTCTAACTTCGCATCTTCACACCTACTTCATGATTAACTTTTAGAAATAATAAAAGGCTAGCAATTTTTTTTTTTTTTTTTAGCTATCTTCTTCTAGAGGGGGTTATGAACACACTTGACTTAGTAATGGAACAAAAAAAAAAAAAAAAAAAAAACTACAGAAGATTGAAAATTTCAAAAAGGTGAAATAAAATGAATCCACCATATTAAGCATTCCTAAATGCAGGGAGAAAGAGTAGATGACTTGATAAACGTTCAACGAATCCTCAAATTTAACTAAACATTGTTAAATAAAATGAGATCAATTTGATTGATTAAGTGAAAGTGCCGAATGAACAAGGCACGACAATAACAAAAGCAGTTTTCTGAGCAATGATCTTGCAACGAACAGTTGAAATTTGATAGAATAGTACTTCACTATATTCACAACCAAAGAAGAATACAGAGAAAAGAAAAATGTGAATATTTTTATTTTAGATAAAATCTAAAAAATGATATCCCTTTTTGATTAATAGAGCATCTTTGATTAAGAATAAAGATGCAGCGAATTGAGTAAACTCATAATGAAGATTGAATGAGTACGGTTATGACATGCTGTTATGAGCAAAAGGATATTAGCTCATAATGGCAGGAGCAAGAATACAGAAATATCATTGTATCACTTGCAAAGAATACATTTTCAATACAAATACAAAAATATCATTGTACGACATTTATAGGAACAACTTGTCATGGACAACGCCAAATAAGATATAATATGATAGAATATCATGTTACTGTATTGACATGACACACAATAACTAATACGATCAATTAGTTATTGAAGAATGAACAATATGCTCATGAAAACTAGAGCATAATGATAGATTTAGGTGAGTGAGTAGATACACCTTTAATGCAGAGAGAGTCCATAAGAACATAATGGACAAATAAGATATACAAAAATAATAGAATTGATATTTAGAAAACAGAATATTTTGATCTTAGATACGATCTAAGAACAAATTTACTTAGATTGGAAATTATGTCGATGTTGAGAGAAAAACAATTATAGCAATACCAGAAGGCGATGACTGCGGATGAAACACGATATACTATGTTGACATACTGTCACACAAATAAAGAGATATATTTCAGAGAAAGAATATATTGGATTTACTCTTGAATTATATTTTGAGCGAAAAATGGAAATAAAATCAATTTCCGGAATGAAAATATATGCGAATCATATATTATTTCCCGGATTCTATTGATTTATCAATGAGAATATGAGACAATTAACTAGGAGACTATCGGAATTAGAAAGTCCAACTTTACCACACTGGGTAACGTGGTGAGATGTTTGATTAGGATTATATTGTTCTCCTTGAATACTTAACATCACTGAATCATGAGGAAAAAAATGGATTCTTGTCAAGTGAGTGGAACTCCTCACATGAAGATTTAAATTTCCATAAAATTTGGAAACAGGATAGTTTTATATTTGAGTAGGATATTCTCATGAATATCAGATTGCGCTGAGCACTTTTGAATGATAAACCACATGTCATGTGCAGTTGCAACATATATTGTATGCTTGATTAGGATAATTTAAAAAAAAAAAAATATTGATAGAAATATTGTTGAGGCGAGAACAGGATAAACCACACCAACAAAACTGAGTTGATGATGACTCTGAAGGCTAAAATCAATAAATGGAATAACAAAAATTTAATATTAGCTAAAAGGAAAAAAAAAAGAAAGGAAAGGAAACCAGAGTCTATGAAAATAGAGAGCGAAAGCAATTGCATCGAGAGCATTTCTGCTCTGATACCATCTTAGATTTTGATATGAAGATCAAATCTAAGATGAATATCACTGATCACATAAACATTATTAAGATTAAATCAATGATAAACATAAATAAATAATAAAGAAATCAACCTACATACCAAAATCAAATGGAGAAGACAAAGATTAAAGTGGTTCGGCACTAATGGCCTACGTCCACTGACAAACCCCGTAGGGTGAAATATTATTGATCTTCAGATGATTTATCTGAGATAGATTACATGTAGCTTATTGATTCCTATTTATGGGATTACAGGAGAAACAATAAACCTAAGATAAATAACAAACTTTATCTTTGACTAGGAAAAGGTTATCCTCTGGAACTGAATTATCCTGTGGAACTGAATTGGACTTCTGATATCTTATATGCACGTACTTTGGTTGCACGTGCCATATATTCCAACACATTTCATTCTCAACTGGTTCCCAATCTAAAGTAGATATTTTTGAATCAGTTGACATATTAAAATCTGAAGGATGATGAACAAAACCCCCAGCTGGATATCATCCATCTGAATATGAGGGAGGATGCAAGAGAAATAATGATCCAAACATTCAACACTGACATAACATAGTCTATTGCAGAAGCAAAAAAATATCCTTGGCAGTTCGTGAAATTCATATAGCATCCAATTAACACCATAATCATTATGTGGAGCATCGATTCCAAAACTGAGAGGCCGAGAATATGTAAGAGTAACATAATCCCAAACTGTTAGCTTCAAATTCGTTACCGTTTAGGTTTTATCAATAAAAAATGTTGCACAAAGTGTGAGATAGTTGTGAATACAAGAATGTAAGGGGATCTTCTCTCAAACATATACATACGCTTCAAACTTTTTTCATGCATATATATTATAAAGAAAAATGGGCATTTTATATCGAACCAACACGAATCCGACGGGTTTCTAGATGTTTTGAAGTCCACTAATTTCAAAACCAGAACCGGAATCTATTCAAATAATCAACTTTATTTTCGGTTCATTTAGTATCCGAGCGGAACCAGATCCGTCGGAGACTCTAGAGACAAGTATAGTGTGATATGGTAGAAGGACCCCGTCCCCAAAATGATATTCTATATCAATTTTATTAGTTGACTTCCTTTTCTGGGCAACTCTGCTAGAACATTGGGGATTGGATTGTGGAGTTCTATTGATGCTCCAGCATGTGCTAAGATTTACCACCCGACAACACATTCATAACAAGCTCAGTTGCCAGTAGCGTCCGATTTTTCTTACCTCAGGCTCTCGCTTCTCCATCTATATAAATCGCACAAATCCTCAATTCTCTTTCCATCAAAATTTACACAATCAATAATCTCTTGCTTCCTGCCAAAACCTAAAGTTCTCCACTGTCTCTTGCATTTCTTCATTTAGTAGGATGACAAGGAATACATCCTCCAGCAATTTGCTTGTCTTTGCAGCGTTCGCTTTGTTTGCAGTGATGATGAGCGAGATGCCAGTATCGATGGCTGCTTGCCAAATCACAAAGTTAACACCATGCTTAACTTCATTTTCGTCATCTATCACAAGGCCAACTTCAGATTGTTGTAGGAAGCTGAAGACCCAACTACCTTGCCTTTGCACATACGCTAAGTACCGTCACCTCAGCAAATATGTCACCAGCCCTAACGCTAGACGTGTGGCAAGGCTATGTAAAGTAAAAGTTCCAAAATGCAAAGTATTCTAATACCAGGAGCTTGGTAAATATGAATCTCTCGAGTCATTTTTTTTCGTTATTGTCAAGTTTGTAACTCAATTCCTAATAAAATCTTTGATTGTGGTTACTAGGATAGAAAAAACAAAGAGTAAAGTTTCATTACACACGACAGATTTTGAGAGCATGTGGAAATGAAGATCATTTATGCCATAAGTGAGACATACAAATTAGATGAAGATTTCTGATGGATCTCAATTATATGAACAAATTCAAGCAAAAAGACGCACAGAAGAACGATAAAAGAACAAAACTATCAATAAAAGAGAAATTTAACTGATCTAAATGAGCATCAATCCAAAGAAATCTTAAGACAGAAAAACAATATCCAGGGGGAGAACATAAACGAAAAAATGTGGTGTGAATCACATGAGTTCCAAACTTCCATTATGCATCCCACCAATCTGAAAATCATGTCTCTTGATCAGTATCCTCCCTTTGTTGTTTTATAAAGATTTCCTTGGGCGCTGGATTAGCATAATATCTTTTTCTGAAAAGACACTTTTCTCCGAGAGCTTTCAGCGAAACAAAGCTATTCACGTGAGGAAGTACGTGACTAATTCCTTTATCAGTAAGCCTTTCCAAGGTTGCAGTCTTAGGATTAAAACAGAAGAGACTAGAACGGCAGAGCAGTAGAACTTCACCACTATTTGTAAGGGCACACGGTGCTGCTTGACATCCAGTTGGTATGCTGAACTTCTTAATCCAGACAAATGAGTGATAATCGCCCTGCTCATTAAGGTCAAAACTACTGGTTTCCCCTTGTTTCCTTAAAAACCATATGTCTAATAAGGGTTCACCTAGCTTTTTATGAACAAAACACAAGCATCCTCCCAATACCTCGAGGTGAAAATAGTCCCACGCACTTGTAGTACGGTCAAAAAGTGGGAATGGGAGAAGGTATAGGTTCTCGTTAGCCAAATCAAAGGACAAAATCTTGTTTTCATTGGTAAGCCAATGAAGTGCTCCATTTGCCAAAGTACCAAATGAGGATCGGTAACTCAATATAGCATGAAAAAAGCCTCTAGTAGGTCTCAATGAGTAAGCAGTTTCTCCTATGTCTCTCCAACCACTGCCACTGCCTAGCGTATATACCATTACCCGCCCTAAAGGTTGGTCCTGGATATAGCAAATTTTTACGATTTTGTACTTCTTAGTAGAAGTATGGTAACCAAAACCACACACTATAGCCCCAAATTCGCTGTTTCTTTTAACATTCAGCCTTCGAAAATTCAAGTACTCGCTGGTAATAGGGTTACAAATATAGCTAGGTTCTTGGACAAGGATATCCTTGCCTTCAGCAAAGCAAATCAACCCGTTACATGAACCAACGACTGACTTATTAAAGGTGGGAGGCTGGTTGATCCTTTTAAGCTTATAATTAGGGTGGTTATGATACTCTCCATAGTAAAATTGATTGCCACTTTCCTTTGGAAATATGAAGCAAAAAAGTAAGCCAACAGCAACATTAGCAGCAATATGAGAAGAAAGACTTGGGAAACTGTTACCATCAAGCTGTGATGATTGTTGCAAGCGCATATGAGCATTGGAAAGATGACCAATTAGGTCTCTCCACCCCGTGCAAACTTCTCTGCATTGTAAGACTGAATCAGCGGGTAAACGGGAAAGTATCTCCAAAGTAAGTTCAGAGGGGAGAATCCTATCCATACTGATAGACATCTCTTTTGAGAATTTTAACATTTTCTCTTCGGTATCTAGACATGTGATAGATTGTTATCACTTCACGAATCGCTTTTTCCCCTTCTTGTTTTCCTACTAAAAGTTGGAGAGCATAATGTAAGAACCATGATATTATTGCAAACAAGAAGATGATAATTAGTTCTGGAAAGCATAAAAATTAACATGGATTTGTCAGACGATATCACTACAAATATCTGTCTATTGTGATTAAAATTTTACGCATCCTTTACATTAATCTTCCTATACCATTATGACTTACACATTTTTTTGTGACAACCGTGTCAGTGTAACTGTTCAAATGTGTGATGTTCATCTTCAGGAACAATCAACTATACTGAAATGGCCAAGCTATAAACAAATGGTTAAAAACCTCACTCTAATTTATTCTACAGACCGATTTGATGAACACAATCAAACACGAAAGGGTCTATCAATATATCGAAACTTGATACTACAATTTTGACCAAATAACAATACGTAGTCTAAGTAAAATACATTTTTTGAGCAACCCCCGATATCATATAATGCTTTTAAAGAAACTATATCCGGATGAGTGATTTTATCAAACACTATTCCTGCATTCTAAAAGCATATAAAATCGGATCATTTACAAAGAACACAGGAATAGAAATACACACCCTCAATTGGATCACATCTTCAACTTCAAGCTTTTGTTCTTCTTCTCCTCTGTCAAAATGTAGGGTTTTTATTTATTTATAAGAGAAATGGAATTAAGATCTTATATTTTAGGAAGTTATCTTATTTTGGGCGGGATTGGCGGGTTCGTTGTTCCAAATTTAAGGAAACTTAACAGAAATACCCCTTGACTTCAAAGGTTAAATCCACTGTTTACCCCTGTCTTAACTAATAGCCATATGTCTAATAAGTCACGTTGCTTTGCATGAACAAAATACAAGCATCCACCCAGTACTACAAGTTTAAAACTTTCCTACACACTTATAACCCGGCCGTCACTAGGTGGTGTTCGGAGCAAGTATAGGTTCTCCTTAGCCAAATCAAAGGACACAATATTGTATTCCTTGTCGAGCCAATGAAGTGCTCCATTTGCCAATGTAGCAAATGGGGATCGATAACTAGATATACCCCAAAAAGAGTCTCTAGTAGGTTGCAACGAGTAAGAGGTTTCTCCTATGTCTCTCCAACCACTGCCACTGCCACTGCCTAGGGTATATACCTTGACTTGCCCTAAAGGTTGGTTTTGGATATAGCAAATTTTCACGATTTTATATTGGTTAGTAGAAGGATGGTAACCAAAATCACACACCATAACCTCGAATTCACTGTCACTCTCGCTTTTAACATTTAGCCTTGGAAAATTTGCGCAATCTCCAGTGACAGGGTTAGAAATATAGCAAGGTTCATGGACACCAAAATGACTAGTCTCAGAAAAGCAAATCAACCCGTTACATGAACCAACTATTGACTTACTAACAAAGGAAGGCTGGTTGATCCTTCTAAGTTTATTATTAGGCTGGTTCTGATACTCTCCATAGTAAGTGTTGGAAAATATGCTTCGGTTTCTCGGAAATCACTGCGATGCACAAATAGAAAATACTAACAAAGAAAAGAGTTAGAAGGACTTATCAGATTGGTTGATCGAGGCGATGTAATCCTCTTTCCTTAAAAGACAATTCATCCCCGCATACGGTGCTCACGGTTCTACGGATGTCGCCTTCCAAGATACAACGATCACGCCTTATAGTAAGTAGCACTACAATACTGTTAGGCCAGCGAATGTTAACGATTACTGTGCTATTAAATGACTCTGACTTTTGACATAAAGACTTGTTTTCTGCTTCTCAAAAATTTGTGAAAAACCCATTTTAACTTGTGAAAACAAAACTAAGAGATGGATTTATATATAGTCAATGGTGACTCTACAAGGTGTCTTTTCACCAATAGGTGACTCTCCATGGCCAATGGTGACTCTCCATAACACCTATTCATGACTAGGTGTCTTATGGTGAAAAGCCATAACCCAAACACATCTCTTGGAGTTTAAATCTTGAAAACAATTTTCACTCACATAATATATTTTAACTCAAAATTCCAACAATCCCCCACATGAGTGAAAATACAGACTCAACAAAAATTAATACTTTTAAGAGCACAAGCAGGAAATATAATGCATCGGTAAATGGTAGGTTTTGGCTTTGAACCAAACCTAGTGAAAATTTACCGGATTTACTAGCCAATCAGTGGACGCGATGTCGTTGAACTGTTAGGTGTAAATCGATGCAATAAATCTCACACATTATATCTCCTTATAATCGTCAAATTCTCGGTTGTGTTCATTTCGGCCCTGAACGTTCTTGGAATTCTATGAGTGCTCTAGATTAACTTAGCCTTTATAGTTATCATAGAAGCAGCCCCACTTCTCACTCATATAGGTGATCTCCTATTTGAAAGTATCCTGCCATACTTTTCTTAGTTAGACTAATCTATAGGAATCATTAGGAGAAAATCTCAACCTCTTACGTGACAGGCAACACTGACACTTATCATATGAATGGGAAAGAGAAAATATCTTTCAGTGTTATCTGGTGAGTTTGTCACAACTTAGTTTGCCCTTTTGAACCTAGACCATGGGATCTCCAATCGCTTAGGTTGGGTTACCGCTGCAACTTACTCTTTAATAAGGCTATAAGCCCATTCCCCTCGATAATGCAATTTTAAACTCTCTCTAGAATTTGTATTCTTTGTCGACCTGATACAATTCTCAAACATTATTTCTTTTAGATGCGCACGAATTTGAAAGCAATTGCTTTATGGTATTTCGTTGACCTTGTATTTCAACGAACGTACCATAACTCCTTTTAGGCACCCCACATTTTGATGAATTTATCTCCATAACACTGTTGGTATATGACAACCACCCCCACAATTCTGTGGTACAGTGTTTTTTATATCAAAATAAGTGCCGAGCAATAATTTCTATCTCATATTCCACTAATATAAGAGAAATGTTGATTCCATTATTACCAAGTAACTCTTCCGATCAACTGATCAAGATAACTTGCGTATGGAATCCTTAGCACCTCTCACAACAATTATTCATGATCTCTAATTGTCATGAAGTATCACCAGCACTGATTTGCCACCACAGGCACACATACTGGCTATTTTAATGACCATGCAAATCGTTACGTTGTCGTTTTACTGGGTCGACCAGTTCTCTTGATTATTCCATGAACCACTTATCAATTCAAGCAATCAAGAGCCTTAAACCTAATTCCATACACTTGAAGGAATTTTCTGTTGACACTAAGGCATCTACTCCATTACCCCACATTTCATGGTTGTACACAATCATGAAATCATTTGCAAAACCACAATGCACTACGGTGATAAGGGGAATGTAGAATGGTACCAACAAATTGATGTTAACCAGGCTATTAGCATTTGATTGGTATCTAATTCGTACTTTTGATGCCACTCATCAAAGATAAGTATTTTTCACATCCAATGGTAGATCATTAATTCTAGAGACCAAGCACAGCAGAAAAAACACACATACATGATGTTCATATCTTGGGATTTTGCAATCCTAGTCTAATATAGTTTTTTCGTTGCTCGGAAGATGTTATTTTGATATATAGGTTTTGTATATTCAAGATGTTCATATCTTTCTGAAAGCACTATTTGTTGTTTTCGGAATTTTCTTTCTTTCTTTTGAGAGACAATGTCTATGTCCCTTCATTTTTTTTTTTTTTTTTTTTTTTTACAACAAAAATTTATAGCCTAGGGCAAAAAGAAAAAGCATGAAAAATCAAACACCAAAGGGTAAATCAAGGTTAACTTGATAGAGTTTTTGACTAAATAATCATATGAATTTTAAAGAAAGTCATACAAATTAAATTAAGGCATGAACAGAGAAAATAGGAATAGAAACACATACCCTCAGCTGGATCTTTGCTGCTTCTTCTTCTTCCCCTCTGTAAAGTGTAATGCTTTTACTTCTAATAGAGGAAAGGAAGATCTTATCAGATCATGTATTTCAGGTAGTCATCAATGGGTATATCTTTGACTTCATCTTCTTCCCTTCTGTAATATGTAGTGTTTTCATTTATAGGCCAAAAGGAAGATCTTATCGGATCCTATATTTTAGGTGGTTATACTTGGTCGGGATTTACTTTTACTTAAACCTCAAATAGATTTATTATCCTTTGACTTCATGATCTTTATAGATTTAAGTATCGAATCATACGTCAGATTGTAAATCTGAAAATTCATGGTCCATTATTGAAGTAATATATTTTAACTTAATAACAGTTAAATATAATATACGACACATCATACGATCTGATACAACATGATAGCTTAGTACGCATCAGCAATGCGCTTTCTAATCAAATGGCACCACTAATACTTGGTTTCCATCCATCAGCAACCTCTGAGAGTGAATTGTAAGAAGACCTCCCTCCTTCATTTATAGCTTCACTCATCAGTATTTGAAGTTGTTTAGCTCTACGTCTCAGACGGAAACCCTTATGATCACTGTCTTCATTTCCTTCATCCATTAACAACCTAACTAATCTTTCAATCTCTTCCATACCAACAACTCCATTTTCATCACTCTTAACTCTAACCGCAACTCCAATCTATTCTTCAAGCATTGCAGCGTTACTCCGTTGTTCTGCGTATAATGGCCACGCTATCATGGGCACACCACTGCATATGCTTTCTAATGTCGAATTCCAACCACAGTGACTTAGAAACCCGCCTACTGATGAGTGACTGAGTAATTCCACTTGCGGTGCCCACGTCGGAACCACCAAGCCTACTCCGTTGATCCTCTTTTGATAGTCATGTGGTAAGTATTCAGCAGGATTGTTCTCTTCGTTAACCGCTTCCAAATGATACGAAAAGCACTGAGTCCTTCGGTTGCTGGTTAAGCCATGTCATTATATAAGAATCTTCATCTTTCATTACTTTTGCCGATGATGGCTTAATAAGTGGACCAACTGGATATACACCCGGAGTACCAAGTTGTCGTAAAGTTGGATCTTCTCGCAATGCTTTGATAGTCTTAGGCTCAAGATCTTGGCTTGTGTTTATGAGAATTCCGTCAGCTAGTAGAAGCCGGCTTGCATGGTGTAAGAACCATTTATACCCATCAGTCTTGCGATTCCTAACCGGATCAACTAGGTCCCTTAGTTGAAGAGGCTTACAACCAGGGATTTGTATTGGCTCGTTAAGATCAACGAACTCACCTTGCACTTGGCTATCAAGTATTGGAAAATATATCATGAAGGGAAGCAAATCAGCTGCAGGGCAAAAAAAATAATATTTAGGTATGCCCCCCATTTTGTCAGCGATATCGAAACTGTCTGTAGCGAAAAAATCCACAATGAGAACATGTACGGGGCGGACACCCGTATTATTAATACCGGTGTGCTTCTTATGGTGACTGTTAACAATGTAGGATTCGACATCAGGAAGAGATTCACGAATGATTATACAGATACGAGTTTGAATATCAGTAGAGTCTGTTACAAAAGGAGAAATGTCTCTCGTCGGAAGGTGATGAATATGAAGAGATTCAGGAAGAGGATGGGAGGTAAGGTATTGAGATTGAGCAGCAGAAGCTTCGGTTAAGTGTACGAAAAACGTCACTTGGATGCCATGAAAGTTGCATAAACGTTTAGCTAACTTAAGATGAGGAATGAGATGACCCATTCCAGGACATGGAAGGATAGCAATGTGAGGGATATCATGATCCCGCTGTTGAACATTGTTGCTAATCTTTTTTTGATCTTGGGTATTTTCCATGGAGCGGTTGGTTAAGTTCTTGGTTTTATATACTTGAAAAGTAGGTACACGTTTTGGTACTAGTACTCTTGTGTATGTACTTATAAAGGAATTTCAAAAGAGTTTTGTTGGGCAACTACACCATAGGAATCGTAAGAACAAACTCTATTAGAAGAACTTGAATTGCAGTACAGTGGTAATTGGCTAATTAATTAATTAATAATATGATTTCAGGTGAATTTCCCCCGTTGTGGTTAAAAGCTGGATCAAACTCAATTTCTAGAGTTTCTGGCCCCACCAAAGAATAATTAGACCAATATGAAATTATTATACAAAAATTAAAATATATAATAATAAATTCTAGAGTTTCCGGTCCCACCGAGGATATTTAGACTAATAGAAAATTGTTTCACAAAATTTAAAATAGAATACATAATAAATAGTTGCACGGGTTTAAATAATCCGAAATCTAAAAAACCCCAGCACGGGCTATGTACGTTTAAGACTTGGGCAACCAATCTACACCCGTGCAACGCACGGGCGCACATCTAGTGATACTAATGGCGCCCTGACTTTTATACTAACGATTTTTGTTATGCCTAGAGTCTAGATCTCTCTTTGCAACAAAAAACTTTTATCCCAAAAAGTGCCAAGAAAAACGATGCATATCAAATACACACCATTCTCTGCTTAAAATAATGCCCAAGTACAAAGTAACATGTTATCACAAGGCTATATAGAGCATTGTGTTCTTTTGTGCATATAAGGACGATTCAACTTTAACAAATAATGAATTATCGTTGTGCAATTCGGCACAGTACGTGTGACCCCCATCATATATATGGCCGGTTTTCACATGGGATGTAGACGTAATAATCTAGAGTTCCACGACTAAGGCATTGATGGGATGGGTCGTGGTGATTCGGTTGTATGTGACATCATTGCTTCTGTCATTTTTATCAAGTACTAGTGCCAATCGGCATCGTTAATGATGTAAATTTGGTTCCTTTTTACTTCTATATCGATCGTTGAGTAATGTTGATTAATGTGGTTACGCATCATCGTCTTTGATGAACGAAAAGACAAACCAGATTCAACATCAGCATCTCCAATTGGGATGAAGTAAAAAGCAATTGCAGTCCATCCTTATCGAGGGATAAAAAAATTGTACGTTTAAGGGAAATGCTTTCGGTTTACCGTCGTTATCAAAAGATTGCATAAAACTGAACTGAAATATTCAAAGCAACGGAGCTAAAACTCGTGAAGATCAGGACTGTGTTCTTTCTTCTGGTATAGAAAGTGTGACGCCCGGTGCGTATCAAAATCCCTATCCTAATCCCAGTGCCCAGGAATGCCTTATTCCTTCGGATATGGTTAATTAGTAGTACCCACTACTCGACTGCATTGCATTTAAGCGAAGTTACATCAATGGGATAGTGGTGATTCCGGTGCACACCATTGCTTTTGTCATCTTTATGGGTCGCAACTCAAATTTTAGATAACTTGACAGGCTTTGAAACTCGATGTGAGGACAGGCAAAGTGAGCCTTTTTTGATTTAGATAACAAAAATTCTTTACAAATAACGAAAAACCGAGAGAAAAAAACCGCCCCCATGTTCTCTCACAAATACCGGCCCCTGCTGTCCTCCGTAGGGTTCACCGGGACCCACAAAAAAAAACTGAGTCTGACGGTTTTGCCGTAATCAATTTTCTCGGGCCATAAAGAATCACCCTTTAAATAATTGTAACATGATTTTCTTTTTGGTGTTTCTCTTTTATTTTGAGGCTTTTGCTTAGTCCCCTCATTTTAGTTCACCTTTTTGTTTTATCTTTTTCGCTTTTGATCAATAATTGCCATAACGAGGTTTATTTATGAAAAATAAAAATTTACCATGCTCCCACTACTTAAGTGGTTGTAATGGTGTACAACCATACAAAAGATATGGGAGATCGTCTCTTGATACCACCAAACAGCCAACAACAATCAACCCAAAAGAAGAAAAAGTTTTCTTAAAAGTTGGATTCACGAATCATACCCTGCAACTGCATATATACTTTACATAATGGGCAGAGAGCTTTCCATTTTTAAACAAAAAAGCAATTCTATGTATTTAACTTGTGAATCCTGTTGATCTTACGGCTAACTGTATCATACTTCTATCAACCACCACTAAGTTGTGGGGACTAAAAAACTTAAAACACTAATGAATTAATCTCTGATAGATAGAGATTACATAATCTATGAACACTAGCCCTTTGCTAGAGTTGCAACCTCTGATATGCTAGCAGCTATGGATTTTGTTGCTTTCCAGTTTTCAACAACTACTACATTATTGGTTACAATAGCAGTGGTCTTATCTTTTTCTTCGTTCTACCATGTAATGCAGTACATTTCAAGAAATAAGAAGTCGGCGAGATCAATAGCGCCACCGGAGCTAGCTGGTTCATGGCCTCTAATCGGTCATATTCATTTGCTGGGCGGAAAAGACCAGCTACTCTTTAGAAGTTTGGGAGACATGGCTGACAAGTATGGTGCAGCCTTTACCATCCGTCTCGGTCTGCGTAGGGCACTTGTTATTAGTAGTTGGGAGGTAGCAAAAGAGTGTTTCACCACTAATGATAAAATTTTCATGTCTCGTCCGGTTTCAGTAGCTCTGAAGTACATGGGTTACAAGAACTTAGTCTTTGGTTTCGCACCTTATGGACCGTATTGGCAGGAACTGCGGAAGATAGTAAACCATGAGTTTCTCTCACACTCTAAGATAGAGTTTCTAAAGCATGTCTGGGATTCTGAGATCAAAACATCCATTGAAGAACTACACAACCACCTGTGTTTGAATGTAAAATCCACAGTGAATATGAAGCAGTGGTTTTTGGATTTGACGCTGAACATATCTTTGAAACTTATCGTCGGGAAACGCTACTTGGGCAGTTTTTCTGCCAATGACGATGAAGTGGATCGAGCTAGGAGGTGTCAAAAGGCGGTGAGAGAATTTTTTAGGCTGGCTCGGTTTGTGCCATCCGACGGCTTACCTTGTCTTAGGTGGCTAGACTTGGGCGGTTATGAGAGAGACATGAAAAAAACTGGAAGAGAACTTGATGTACTGCTGCAGAGATGGTTGGAAGAACATAAAATAAAAAGGAAGATGCCATCAAAAGAAGGGTATGAGAAGGATGCAGGTGAAATGCAAGACTTCATGGATGTAATGCTCTCCATACTTGACAATAATAATGACGTTCACGCAATGATATCTGATTCTGTGGATGTTGATACTATCATCAAGTCGACGTGCTTGGTACGTACCTAACTGTATTTCTCATGTGTTCATATCCACATACAAATGTACTCACAACAAATCTTGTAAAAATTTATGGGACGTACGCAGACTCTAATCCTGGGAGGAACGGACACAGTCATGGTGAGTTTATTGTGGGCTCTAAGCTTACTTATAAAACATCCATGCGTACTGGAAAAAGCCGAAGCTGAGTTGAACATGTACGTAGGCAGGGATCGGCAAGTGGAAGAGTCAGATATAAAGAACCTGATGTATCTACAGGCCATTGTCAAGGAAACTATGAGACTATACCCACCAGGTCCATTATCAGCTCCTCGCGAATCCATGTCAGATTGTACTATCGCTGGCTACCACATTCCTGCAGGTACCCGTTTAATTGTCAATATCTGGAAGGTTCAACGTGATCCGCAGGTGTGGTCAGACCCAGAAGAATTCCGGCCGGAGAGATTTCTGACAGGTGAGCACTTGAATACAGCTATAGGACCTCAAGATTTCAAGCTAATGCCTTTTGGATCCGGCAGAAGAATTTGTCCGGCGAGCTCGTTCTCACTGCAAATTGTGCACTTAACTCTGGCTCGTTTGGTACATGGGTTCAAATTTAATACGCCTTCAAATGCACCTGTAGATATGACTGAGAGTTCAGGATTAAATAATGTTAAAGGCACCCCATTGGAAGTTCTTATCACCCCAACCCTCAGATCTAACCAATATCATTCTGATTAAGGAAACAAAATTGCTAATTCTCTGATAATTACTCTCAAGTAATCCACTAAATAATACTTAATTGGTTAGTTTTCAAGGTCTTCGGTTATGGGTTTCTGCTAATTTTATCAACGTAATAAGCAAGTATCTTGAGTAATCATCACTGTTTTTACTGTTTTTTTTGTAAATTTTTTTACTGTTGTTTTTACTGTTGAAAACCTCTAAGATTCACATATTTTTTACTGTTTTTTTTCTTTGTAATTTTTGCTGCAAAATATAACATTTTTTTATTTCTTGTTCCAAACCTATTTCTTGAGCTCACTGTTAGATCCAAAGAGACTACACATGAGTGGGTGAGTTGAGAATAGTACCACCCTAGTATGAGTAGTCTAAGATCCTATATTTAGTAAGCCTCGACAACTATTTCCTTGCAAGCCGGTTTACTCCGATCTTGAAAACATTATCCTTTTTAGTCCTTGAAATCTTGTAAAGGCATTTGATAGTGTACTCAAATTTCTCAATTCGCTAAAGACTTGGTAATAGTTTTTTATACAATACAAAGGCAAACTTTTGCATGCATTTGGAGTATAAATTAAGCAATATGAAAAGGTTGGTTGTCTGAAATTTCTGAGGTCTAGGCCAAGTCCCTATGGTCGTAGTTGAAAGTTTAAATTCTTAAAATAAAACATCAGCATTGTCGTAGTTTCGAAATGATTCACCAATTGTAACCTTATAAACCAATTCATTAATTCATGCTTCTCGTAATGGACACTAAAGGCCATAAGGACACCAATTGTAACCGTATAAACCAACATTAATCCATATAAAGAAAAACTTATCGTCGAAGTATTGACTTCAAATTCATCGTCGTTTGGACTCTAAAGTAAATTGGGTCAAATCTTATAAGACAGGATCCATACAAGACTGTCGATAGAATCTGTACACATTGCAACCGGTTGTCTATTTGGTTTGAGATCGATTAATTACGAAGAAAAAAAAAGAAAGGTAAATTAATCTAGGTGGTTATATGTATGAATCGCCAACTTTATTGGATTTAAGACGGGTTTCGCCGGCTGAAAATAGTGAACACTATTCTGTATTCCTATTGTATTCTAACTATTGGATATCGTTTTAAAAGTCACTCATTTTTACCAAAGAAACTCTGTGAAGAAAATTAATAAATGGAATTTTTTTAGAATGTTACGCACATTGTAAAATATTTCATATTTAATATTTTCCATGAGCCATGACATAAATTGAGCATGCTTTTATGAAGAACCGGCATGTACAAAGTTTTCTAAAACCCCTCTCCAACATTGGATTCGATCGATTCTCAAGTAGCACATGCTTATACAATTAAACTAATCACATTGAGTAAAAACAAAATTAAACGAAAAAAAAAAGAGGAAACTAATTGGCATCTCAACAACAAACTCGATCGTCTCAAAGATTCTTCTGATGAATAGCATAAATGCATGTGATGGTTTCTACAACTGTGGATTAGCAAGGAAAACCTAAAACACCTCCAAACTGAAAGCTAGCAGTATAACTAGATTACAGGTAACGGAGAAAGAAGATGGCAGCAATAACTAGTAAAAGATCCCCCGGATTCTTTGCAATAGTTGTATGTATCTTTGTCACTGTAGGTAAGTTTACGAAACAATCATCTTTACTGCAAGCTGATCGAGACAGATCCCCATTATTTATATAGACATCATTGTTCATGGGGAATATTATTTTTTTCAGCAGTTAATTGTTTACGACGTCTATTTATTTATATTTTTAGAGATGGTATCGGCGTGGAAGAATACATGTGTTCCGGGAGATATATACATGGATTCATACACTGCTGTTTCGGAGCCGGAATGCAGCACTTGCACAGCTTGGTGCAAATCACAGTGTTCGAGCTTGGATCTTTCAATGGTCAAGGACACAAATAAGTGTCCCATAATTAAAACCTAAAATCAGTTTCAAAACCTTTTCTTTTCTTTTATTCTTCATCATCTTCTTCTTCTTCTTCTTCTTCTTCTCCAACATCAACCAAGAAGTCCGATTCGAGTAAAATGAAAATCCGCAGGTAATTTCCTTCATACCCATTCTTTTTAATCGTTTTTTGTTGGAGAAATCATCAAAAACCATAGAAAATGGTAGTTACAGTATAGATTTCGGCTAGGAGAAATTTTGAAAACTCTAGATTTTGGTAACCGAACTTTTAATATGAAGAACAGTTCGGCCAATTAGGAATTTTTAGGTAACCGAACTATGTAGTTCGGTAAGCTCGCAAAAAAAAAAATCGTAACCGAACTCCTTCTTTATATGAGAAATTTGAGTTCGGTTTAGTCGATAAATTTATATAGGTAACCGAACTTTGATAAAATATAGTTCGGTTACTTCGCAATTTCTATGGGGTAACCGAAATTTAATCTGTCAACACCAAACTTGTAGTTCGGTGACTTCGCAACTTATACCAGATAACCGAACTTTAGTCTGTTAACATTTTGTGTTTGATGTAATCCCATGTTCAATTTTATTTGATAAGACAATATTCTGTTTAGCTAATAATGTGGTTTTCATTCATTAGGAACAAAGGAAAAAAATCTAATCCCCACCTAGATGAAGATTTGAGAACTCCCACCCCTCGTGGTAGAATACATTTGGATTTCCGAAACCGTGGTACTAAAAATGCTAAACATGGAGGGGGATCGTTACAGGAAGTGAACCAAGAGAATGTTCGTAATGTAATCCAAGATGTCAATCAAGAGGTGATGGAGAATACAATTGATAATGTTATTGAAGAAGAGAATGATGATGAAGAAGAGCAAGGAAATGAAGACCAAGGAAATGAAGAGGTTGAACAACAAAGAGAACATGTTGAAAATGTAGAGGAAGAAGAACAAGGACAGGGAAAAGAAGGAGACGGACAAGAGGAAGAGAAGGATGAGGAAGGAGAGGAAGAAGAGGAGGAAGAGGATGAAGAGGAGGGAGAGGATGAAGAGGAGGAAGAGGAAGAAGAGAAAGAAATTGTTTGTTAGCTTGGCCGCCATGAAATGTCCTTCAAGATGCTCCGGACGAGGGTGGTTATGACAACCTTCCATAACCTTGTAGAGAACCCATCCACCCAATTCTTCGTTGTAATTAAATGCAAGCTTGAATGGACATTTAATCTTCTTTGAGAAAGTTTTGTTCTTCCTATTTGTCTTTCCTTTATTAACATAACCCTTCCTCTTGTGGCTTTTATCGGGATCACCGCTTCTCTCACAAACTATTTCAAAGCGGGGTTTGCTTTCTCTCCCATTCAATACTAATACGCACATGTCTTTTAGTGCATGTTGTCTATCCCAACTCTTTGCCTCTAAAGGACTTTTGAATACCAAGTCATTCATGTAGTGATGGGACGTGTCATCGTATAAAATATCAACAGGGGTAGGTTGATTTTCCATTGGTTCTATTGGATCAGATGCAACCTACGAGTAATAGAACAACGTCAATACCAACTAAAAATAAGAAATACTTAAATTTTCGGCAATGTAAAAATAATATACGATCCTGCGGAACAAAAAGTTCGGTTATGAAAAAAATATTGCGATCTTGCCGAACTTGTTCTTTGGAATTTTCTATGGTATAGTTCGGCAACATAATTACTACACTCGACTAAACCGAACTACAAAGTTCGGTTTGCTATTCAATGAACGTGATTTGCGATCTTGCCGAACAAAAAGTTCGGTAACAAAGGGACTAAACTCGACTAAGCCGAACTATTAATTGTATACTCTATAAAATTAGTTCGGCAAAGTTTTCTGGAAAAAGATAACCGAACTCTCAAAAACCTCCATTAAAACAGAGTTCGGTTACCTGCGTATGCTGAAATGAGTAACCGAACTGCACATACAGGAGAGTTCGGCTACCTGTTTTGCAGAATTGCTAACCGAACTACTTTGACCTAGCCAAAATTTCTTCCTGAAATTTTCGATTTGGCCAATTTTTTGCACAATTCAAGCTACATTAACTAAATTTGAACCATGCATGAGTACCCATAACTTCATCTTCTGGTTGTGGCTGATAAAATTCATCATTTGGGTCGTTAGGTTGAGTTTGGGGTAAATAGCTTTCATCATCTAACAAATAACTCATATCGGGATCATTAGAAATATTGACAAATATATTAGGAGATGAAGGAGGTTCTGATTCTGAGAAGGAGGTATCATCACATGAATCACTCATATCATATTTACTAAACTCAAAATAAGATTTTTTGGGTTCTTCCCTCTTTTTCTTCATCTTTTTTTCTTCTTCTTCTTCTCTATCAATAATTCCGATTCTAACAAAACTATCCTATTAATATTTCACTAATCACTAACTAATCAGTAATTAATCATTACACTAACACTAACTAATCAATAAACTAACTAATTTAATTACCATGGGTAAATTTGGTATTAAAAAAGAATTTAGATAAGGGGTGACCCAAAATTACTTCAAATGTCCTATCAAATATTGAAGAGTAGTCCCCCACCTTAAAATCCCACAACCACAATCTATTGATAATTTATGGAATAATGTAAGAAATCATGATAAATACTCAAAATCTTTTATTAAATCTTAGAAAAAGTAAAAAGATGATGAGGGAAAACTCTAACTTGGAAAGAAAATAACTCTCTCTCTCTCCTAAATATCTTATCTCAGCTTACCAAAAAGATCTCCCTTCTACAAAGATGTTTGGTTCCATATATACGAGTTTACATAGTGGAGGATAGCTAATAAAGCCCCTAATTTCGGATCTGATGTGCGTCAATGTCGCGTAGACTTTATCATTGCTGCACGATTTCTTCACTTCCGCACAGTTCTTCACACTATTATCGTGACTAAGTGACATAATCAGGCTCGTCATCTTGGATGTGCTTTATGCGTTCGTATTCGCTTACTATTTATAGGAGTTATTTCGCATGCTAAATGAATGTGCGGTATTTTGTACCCACATTTTGCCTCTTCTCATATCTTTCCTTTGTGAGAAGGAGCGGTTTGAGAAATTCTAATTTGTTATTATGTCGCACCAGTTCATCTCTTCGAATTCTTTTAGACCGACATACTTCCTTGATTTCGGCCTAACCGTCTACACATGTTGACTTCTTCCTCTTACGACCGACACGTCTTCATTTAACCGGTTATCTTTTTTCCTTATTTATTGACTGGGATAAGGAGAGATAAAATTTCTTTTCTTTACTTTACTTTCTTTCTTCTCCTCTGTAAATCCTCTCCATCTTCTATAAATCTTCCTCGTCTTTGTCCTTTCAGAAATGTTGCCGGTGTTGTTCTTCTTGAAGCCTTATGGATTCAAGGTTAGTGTAATGTATTATCGTTGCTGTCTTGTTTCTCTTTTTCCTGAATTTCTGACGGCCATTGTTGATCTGCTACTGCTCTTTATGTTTGTTGTTCTTCATATTAATCTGCTACTGTTCTTTATATTCCCATACTAGTTCTGTTGCAGCAAGAGTTCCCCTTCTGGTAATCTTCGTATTACAATTTCTAATCCGAAATCTTTTTCGAGCCATAAAGATGATGAATCTCGCAAGAGGAAGCCTTCACATAACAAGGTAGTAAGAAATACCTTCTTTTCTTTTAAACAATATTGTTTCCTATGTTTCTTATCTGCGTTGTTCTCCGAAGGATGATGAGTGCGAAGTTGATTGTGGGAAGAAGAAGGTCAAGGGATTTCGCCGCGCCCCTATAATTAGCACTTCTCTTGTCATTCCAGAGCTCATCTGTAAATCCCGTCCTCAGCAGCATGTTTCTTCTAACGATGCTGTTAACATCCCTTTGAAGGACGTAGTTGCCTATGCTTCTTTGAATGTCGCTGTGCCTCTTAAGGAAGTCATCGATTCTGAGGAAGCCATTTTGATAAAGCAAATCACCGCTCCTACTTCTGAGGGTATTATCATGCCGAATGAAGCAAATCACCGCTCCTACTTTGAAATACGTGGGGGTAGACTTGAGGAGCCCCGTATTCAGCCATGGACAACTCTATGTTGCACTGTCCAGATGCACAAGTGCCGGTAGGATCCATGTGTTACTCCCAAAGAACAGTACTAGACACGAAACAACAAATGCTGTGTATCCAGAAGTCCTATCATAAATTTGTTTCAAAATTTGGTTCTATCAACGGTGTCTATTCTCGGCTAATTTGATGTTTAATTTGTGTTAATTGTAATGCTGAATGCAACACTTGGAGCTGATAGGACTAATATTTTTTTTATTTGCCAACGCATAGATTTCGTTGGCGCATAATTTTATAGACTAATTAAAAAAAACGGGCCGTGAGTTATAACCCCAAAGGTGTAACTATCCATCCACAAAAAACCCATCAAAACAAAAGTAACACAAAAACCCCAAATAATATGAATAGTTGGGGGTTTTGTATCAATATCCACCACTACCATCACCGACCACCACCACTACAATCACCAACAACCACCACAACCATCACCAACCACCACCACCATATCCACCATCAATATATACCAGCACTACCATCACCAACCACTACGATCACCAACCACCACCACCATATCCACCATCAACTACCACTACTAGCAACCAACACCACATCCACCAACAAATACAAGCACTACCATCACCATAAAAAGCACCACCACCAACCAACACCACCACTAACCAGAAATAGTACCACCAAAATTTGGTTTCTTCATAAACTTACTGTTTCATCATTAAAATCTTCGGTTTCATGATTAAAAAAATAGGCAAAAATAAGATGAAGCCAAATTAGGTTTCATCATAATGAAACCAATTTTGTTTGGGGTTTTTGTATCAATTTTTTAAAAATTTGGGGTTTTTGTATCAATTTTGTTTAATATGGAGTTTTAATGGATCCCAACATTTGAATGGAGTTTTTGTACTCCAAATTTGGTCACCTTGGTGTTTCACTACTAGTTTTGTTTACTTATTTGATTTTTTTCGATGAAACATTTGTTTCAATTTCATTTCATATATTTTTCAGAAATAACAGCCTCGTACGAAATATAAAAAAACACATGCGGAGACAAAAGCTAGTGCGTAATAAGTTCTTAAGAAGTCAATTCTTAGAGCAAGTCTTATGGTGGAATCCAACCTATTCCAAGCTTGGAAAAAGTGTGGAATGTCAAGTCTAATGGATTTCAAGTTGGTGCCATCCACAATTTTTCCAAGCCATGTGTCCATGGTTTTGTGGAATGGTATGTGGAATCCAAAGAAATGGTAATCTGACTAGCGTTAAACGCTATTCTAAATAGCGCGCGCTATTCAGAATAGCATTTTTCGTCTTTTAAAATAAGTCAAACGCAGAAAAACCACTATTAATTTCAATCATGCAAATATTTTAGTCAAATATCATTGACCAAGTCAAACGCTTCTTTTTAGCGTTTCTATGATTCACAATTCCAAATGCTGAGGTGGCGTGGAAGATGGAATTCTTCCACCATAAAACTTGCTCTTAAGGATAAGGTGATAAATTTTGTAATTTTGTTGCACTCAGAATCACAACAGTTTATCCAAGTCCGATAAAAGTAGTATCCGATGTCAGAACCTTTATTTGTAAGCTTGAGTGAGATTTGACTTGCGATCTAACTTAGACCTAACTCCTGTCTCGTTTGAATCAAGAAATAAAAGGCCCTTGACTCATCGGACCAAATCACTAGCTTGTATATTTTTTGAGACAGTTGAGTTAAATCTGGCTCGAAAAACAAACATGTTGAGTTTGATTTGGCACGAAAAACAAACATGTTAAATCATATCCAGATTAGTCGGGTGATTTCAATCAGATCCAGTTTGAAATCATTATGATCTAAGATCCATACGATTCAAATCCAACAACAACAACAAAAAATGATGCAAAGTCTCATGCTGAAGTGACCATTTCTTTTTTTTGACGGGTGCCTATAGTATTTATCCCCATCAGTTCGTGGTCAAACGAATGGCTTATGTACTTCCTTCTCACCTCTCCTCAGACTTATCATCAAACAGCTTCTGGAAACCTTTCACTGGTAAATGTAAGTAATTCACTAACTAATGCTTAAATTTATAAGTTTTCTACAATGGGTTCTGCAAATTTTAGTCGTAAATATCTTGAGTCCTTTCTGTAATATTAAGAATCTTAAAAATTCACAAACTGTAATTTTGTAAGTTTTTGATTCGAAAACACATATTTTGAGTGTTAGATGCAAAACCCATATCATTTTTATCATCAAAAAGTGAAATTTGTGATGATATTAGCTTTAATTTGTATTAATATGTTAGATAAAGTAGACATAATTGGTTTCATATCTAAACTTAAGTTGGGGCAAGAATGAAAACATTTAAATTAGTGGGGTGTCTGATTTTCTTTGGGAGTCTGAGCTTAGAATATAGATTTCCATTTACTGATTCGCTTTCCATTCGCTGGATTGTGGATAATGGAGAAAAGAAATGCTCAAATTTGGTGGTGGTGGTGGTGATGGGTGAGTGTTTAGGGCATGTGTGGTGGTGGTGGTTGATGGTTGTAGTGGTGTGTGTAGTCCTGGTGGTTGACGGTTATGGTAGTGTGTGGCTTCATGGGTGTGGTTGTGAGTGTTTGTGGCGGTGGAGGGTGGTGGTTATGATTGCTTGTGTAGTGGTTTGTTGTTTTTGCTTGTGTCAGTGGTGATTCCCTTTTTCTAGGCATTGGAGACATGTATTAATTTTCATATTGTATTACGCATTTGTTCCTGCGCTTATTAGAGTTAGTATATTAGGAGATGATAATGTTGGTGAAATACATAGGAATTGGTTTTCTGGTCGAGATACTACCGGCATTATGCTGTTTTTGTTGACAAAAGTTTATTATCTTTATAATGATTTTGGAATGCAGAAGTTGGGAGAATTATTGGGTTGTAAAGGTATGGCAGGGATTACCACGTTACTGGCGCATATCAATCCCAAAGTCTCGTATGCAAAGAATGCTGTAGCCTGTTTTGGGATGAGCTCTCATCAATTTGGAAGTTTTTTACGCAAAGTGAATCACGTACAGAAGCTGGCAGTGAGGAACCGCAAAGCCCTTGCAATGAGTTCTTCTAACGCTTATGTGGCTAAGGATTCATATAAAACTAAAATTTATAAAAGAATGGATTCTTGCTTGGTTATTGCCCCACCAGAGGGTAAGAAGCCTCGGGCAATTATCAAGTTCCTTGGGGGTGCCTTTGTTGGAGCTGTTCCTGAAGTTACGTACAGGTAATGAAATAAGATTTTGGACCCTTGTGAGTGTTCCAATGACATGGATGATTGTTTTTCGATTAGAGAGTTAGGCTGACAGTTTTTTTGATCTTTTAGGAACCATTTATGACTTTTTGATTACCTGAACAAATGTTTTTGGAATGGAATGCTATGAGCTTTGAATTTTGGAACTCGTCTTGTACTAATGTGTTGTCGCTCTGAATGTATTCTGCAGCTATTTAATCGAGCTTTTGGCAAAGGAAGGGTATCTTATAATCTCCGTGCCATATAATGTGACATTTGATCATTCTGAAGCTGCTAAAGAAGTGTATGAAAAATTCAATGCTTGTTTGGATATGATCTTAGTGTCTGGAGTTCCTGATGCTAATCTGGCAGCCAAAGATCTTATTGATCTTCCTATTTTTTCAGTTGGTCATAGGTTAGTTATCTTTGTTACTTTAATGTAATATTTGAAGCTTCCTATCTTTGCGCGAGTCTTCCTCACTTGCTTAATGATAGATTAAGTTGTGTCCTCTTATATTAAATGACAGCAACGGCGCACTACTTCAGTTGCTAGCGGGAAGCTATTTTGGTGAAAAGATACCAAAGGTTTGGTTTATTACCATTTCTGGTTCTTGTAACTGCTTTTGAAAGTGGAGTGTAATAAAAGAAATTTCTGAATTTTTTTTTCCGAAGGCTAATGCTATAATCTCATTCAACAACAGGCCAGCATCAGAGGCTGTCCCGTACTTTGAACAGGTTAGAATCATCTGATATACTCGAGTTTTTTTTTCGTTGTTTTGCTTCTTCGTTTTTCCTTTTCCTTTTTCTTTTTGTATATTTTAAGTGTTTGTATGCTCTGCTGCAGTTTGGTCCTCTAGTAAGTCAGATGGTGCCTGTAGTGGAAGCATCTCCCGTATATTCACTGGCTACAAGCGCTTCAGGTGATTGGTGACAACCTAGCAATAACTAATTTTGGTTGTTTCCTGATTAGTTTCTAAGGGTATATCCAACCTTCTATATCATATCAATTCACGGCTTAACCTAATAGTTTGATGTTGCCTTATTATCAACAGACTTCAGGGAAAAATTTGTTTCAAATTTCTCCTTCTATTTTGACCTTCGCCATTGTATTACCTTAAGATAGAATAAATTAAATATAGCCAGATAGCTAACTTTGGATAAATCTGTCATGTGGACGGCACTCCTGAAGCTACTAATTTTAGGGAGGGTTCTTAGAAAGGAAGCTACTCCTGACAATTGTCAATCACTCAGTTGCATGACGAGCTAGCTTTATTCTTTTCGGCCATTATGCATCTTCTCCTGGCCACCATATTCTACTTCCCTTTTTAACATCTTTTTGGGATGTTAAGACTGATTCGATCTGGGTTACAACTTTCACAGGAGATGCATGGAAGGCATTGCTCGATGCAGCTGGAGTGATCGCACAAGAATATGATCAAGAAGCCAGGGTGTCTCTTAATAAATTTGTTGATCAGTTGCCGTCAGTTATGAATCAGGTCCTTTTGATAACGAACGACTTGCCTTTTGGTTAGATTTCCATCCATGAGTAGGATTAGCAATGGGGATGTGTAACCCATCTTATATACCCATTCAATTGGTCTTGCACAAAGGCTAGTTGACCCAGTGCCTTTCCAATATTTGAACTGGCATTTGGACGTGAATCTAAGATTTGACAGTGGTAGACACTCTGTTTCAAATTTATATTGGGACAAATTATATTGTTTTGTTGCATTTATGACTGGTTTTCAGTGTATTTACAGGTCACCCAGGGAATATCCGAGTTCAAGCCAACACCTGCTGAGAACCGTGATTGCTTTATGAACTCTTACAGTGTACCTCACACTCTACTAGTACGTTGTAATCATTTGGATTTTCGAGGATTATGACTATATGTCCAGCATTATCTTCTGTGATGTTTATATTACATTCATTCCTCAGGTGAAATTTAGTTCTGATGCAATCGATGAAACAGATGTGGTTGAAGAGATCTTGAAGCCACGCATAGAATCTGTTGGTGGCACACTTGAAAAAGTCACATTAAGTGGAACTCATCTAACACCCTGTATTCAGGTATATCCAAGGCCTAATTCTTGATTTATCATGTCAGCTTCATTGAACGTTGTCCACTCTCAACCAATGAGCAATCCTAATTGCCTCGTTAACCAAAAATATAGAGTTTACCCTCGACCTCGTCGAAAATATGAACTATTGCTACAGCCAATAGCTTGTTAGTTGTCGTATTCTGCTTCAGCTTTTCCCATTTTCACATCCTGTACACTGTGATTTTTGGGTAAGTTGGATTTGGTCTCTAACCTTTGACTATTATTGTCTTCTGTAATCAGGATATCAAATGGCAAGTAGGTTACGCATACACACCAGTTGACGCAGTTGCTCAAAGTCTTAAAACTCTTTCCTTAAACGACACTAGGGTTCTTGCAAGAACCGTCACGGACTGGTTTAAGAGCTTTGAGGCCTAGCGAGCCAAAATGCCTTAAACTCCATGTGCACATAAACCCTATTACAGTTTACAAATTACAAAGCATATAGTTTTCGCATTACGTACAGTTATTATCTTACTGAATCAATTTGGATGAGATACAATTAAGGTACGTTATAAACTTGTACTTTTCAGGAATGAATCTGTATGCTCTAATCTTTCTCTATTCGATTTACTGGTAACTTATTATTGAATTACAATTACATGTTGGTATACAAACAGTGGTATTTAATATATAAGTCCGATTTGTACTGAATGGCGTCCAATCAAAAGTAATGACAGCAGCCAGCAGCAGGACAATGATGTTGAGGCGAGAGAATGGTAAGGCATGTAATTTATTCAGTATATCCAAACTTGGGTTCTTCTTTGCAGTTGAATTCAAAACCAGAAAGAATTTGGGTTCAGTTTTAAATTCTTCCATGTACAGTCTTAAGTCATCCGGTTTCAACATCTGTCATTTCCAGACTATTTTCCAATGTCAATCCCACAGCCGTGTTTGAGATGTCAGTCACAGTCTTTGTAATGCAGTACCAGGTGAATACTCTAGACGGGTTTGATGGTTGAATCCCAGTCCTCATTTCAGTCCCCATAGATCCAGTCCAGTCTAAGTCATTGTGTCTCAACGTTGATTATGGCAGACGGCTTACCATTTCAACCCTGTAGACAGACGTGTTTAATGGGTCAATACTGGTCCTCATTAGAGTCCCCATTGATCCATTGCAGTTGGTCTTCCACTTTCTTTTTGACTTAACATAACCATGTGTAAATCCAGATTATTGCTTTCCTAGATTCGATTTGTGATTCTGTATATTGATAGTGTAAAAGGAAAGAACCGTTCTAGAAGAATATCTTCCAGCTTGTAATTAGATTTGTAGTGATTATAATGTAGATTTTTGTAGAGAAGATGAGGAGAAAAGTTGATGTCAAGACAGTAAGCCACAAATTAGTATGATGTTGAAATAGATCTTATTTTGACTCACCTGTCACTTTGATTGTGTTTGTAGGGGCTGGAAATAAACTACTTGGTTGCAAGCTTTTGTGATAGATGATTGATGGATAGGTACATCGAGTCCATGTCAATATTGAGAAGTCCCTTGTCCCTCCAAGTATTAGTCTTGAACAGTGTTTGAAATTGGCCGTGATAACAATTTGATGGTCATGAACTGTTACCGTAACAACGACTGCTATAAAGAATTTCATAGTAAAAAGAAAAATCAAAGAGTTATTTTGTAAAAGGGTCGGAAGTTTATAAGCTAATTAGGGTCTGGGTCGTAAAAAATGCAGTTGATGTATTTTGGTTCATTGAAGATGTCAAGCATTTTGGTTGATCGATTACCATCCGTGATATAACAACAGAGGAAAACTTAGTTCGTGATTTTTAAAGGTATTCTTCAAAGGTCTGTTGTTGTATGTAAAATCTTGGTTGGGTTGGATTGGATCATGCCTACCTGCCACCACAATTTGATCATATCGAATTAAATTCATAAATGGATTCGTATGATTTTTCTTGAATGGGGTATATGTTCTTATTTTGTTTGGTTTTAATCCTCTTAGCACTTGGTATTTATTTGATCTCTAACTGTTCGTGAAAATGCCGGAGACAATGGGAAACTTTTAGATGTTAATCTTCAAAATTGAGACCCATTATAAGTTTACGAAGTTATACTATGAATTTAAAATGGTTTATATGCTTGAATTGCTACTTAAGAATCGATGGCAATGTGATTTTTGTAATTGTTGTAACTACAACTAGTGAACTCAAATTTCTGTAAATTATAGCATTTCATGTCTGTTCAACGTCTCCTGGAATTGTGGTACGGAATTTGGGTTTGTAAAGATGTTAGTTTTAGATATGCAGGGGCCTTGGTGGTTGCGGTGGAGGTGGTGATGGGGGGTGAGGAATGAGATGGAAGAAACAGAGATGTTTAGAGTTTTTCTTCAACCCAATTTTGCAATAGAGTCGTATGTTTACCCAGAGTAGGGTCTAACGGAGTTCACTTGATTCAAACGGTGTTAGCTTGACTAAATTCAAAAAGTCACCTAACTATTGACTTAACGGTCTTGGTTAGTCTACGACCCTATTGCATCAACTACATCTTCTACGACCCAGACTCTAATTAAATCTTAAACATACGACCATTTTACAAAATAACTCAAAATTAAACCAGTCCAGTGATAATCACCCCGTTATAACCGTTATTCACACTGTTATAACGACCTTTTTAACTGCTGCTTGTCAAAACATGAGAACAATGATCATGAAAACCCTTAAAGAGCCTATAGGATGCTTTTTCAGAAGTTGTTTTCATCTTTTTGGCGTTACAATCTTAAAATGACTTCTAATAACAAAAAAAACTAAGTTTTTATACAGCAAAATAATTTTGCTTCCGACTTTTAGGATTAACTTCTGCTGTATCTAAACATGCTATATACATATTTATTCTTCCAAAATGGTATATGTAGAATTTAAGAGAGAAACAGTGGATACAAACAAAGGGTCCATGGGGTAAGCAAAGATTAAGACAAACCATCCAACAATAGGTTGGATGGTCCAGAGTCTCCAGACCAACTATGCAATTGTATTATGGTTTAACCAGATGATCTTGTGGTCCAGTCCTATGACTCTCTCTATTGTGTCGGTTCTTAGCCTGCTTGTTGTTTATTTGGTCCTTTGAATTCAATTTGCATGGTTAGGTAGAGAAGAAAGAATCCAATTTACTTCTCTGGCCGCTAGGTCTGATGTTGCTACCACTGGATTACAGTTTGGTTCAATTAATTAGGTGGCTTCATCTACACCATTGATTCTATCACTTTCCATCTCCATGGAACAACAAGGGGCAAGTTATAAGAAAATGAACCAATACTTCAATGACACGCATTGGGGGACAAATTTGGGGAATAGATTCCAAATTTGTTCACCCTCCTCTAACGAGTGTATATTTCACATATTCTTCTGATTGGTTGATTATTTAACTGATGGCCTCATTACTCTTCATGTTTAGAATCACGACCCTCTTACATAACTCCCTAAATTAAATCAAGAGTAGAGATTGAAATGTTACGTGCACACTCGTTAAGGAGTGTGCATAAATTCGGACTCGATTTGGGGGGTGTATAGCATTTTCGCATTATACAGGTTGTTAATCCAGAATCTGATTTATTCTGAGTTTACTTCTTAAAAGTTTTCATACTTTTCATCATGATTTTTGCTAAGTGGTGAGCTAAAATAACAAATATAACTTCCAAAGTCGAATCAAGGGTGTGGGTGGGCAAGGGTTTCAAAGAATAGTCATTTCAACGGTCATGTATCGCGCCTATACTACACACTTGTGCTTTTATATAGATGCTTAAAAGGAAAGTCGGATGTATTTTTTGTTATCACGACCGTTATAACCGTTTTTTGCCGAATTATTTGAAAAATGTTTTATTCTGAGCTATTAAAACAACAGATTTTTTTTAGGAAACGGTCATGCTCATCATCCGTGTGTATAGTTTAAACCTGTTTTTCAAATTGCAAACATCGAGTTTGATAGTTTTTTGTTAATTTACTTGGCTAATTTGGGGCCTAGGACAATCATTTTGGGCATGTTACTAGATGACAAAAAAGGTCATTAGAAATAAATTTCACACAACCCCTTATCCAACTATTATCTAACTACCTATTTTACCCCTGATTAATTAGTATTATTTAATCTTGTTAGGTGTTAATTATGTTTTAGATGTGAGATCAACTAATGTTAAATCGACCTTCAAAACATTCATGCACTCGTAAACCGATTCTGGGTTGGTGTTTTCGAAATTAATAGAGGACTTCCAAAATCAGTTAAAGTGTGCACGGATAATATCTGATTCTTATAATCGGGGTTTTGTGGGACATATATAAACCGATTGTTATATTTCATAAGATTTTTTTCTTTCATTCATTTCATATGTACTCCTTTTCGTAGAAATCACGGATGCATTTAGCACATGCATCAAGCCTTTAAACCCCTAGGCGACCCTAGTGGACGAGTTATAGTCTCGTGAGGGTTTACATAGAGATCTACCCACAAAATCTACACAGAAACTTCTTAAACCATTAATCATCGTCGGAGGAATCCGAGTCCGATTCACCCACTGTTAGAGCACTGCTCGGTCGAACTCGCAAGCGTTGCTATCTCAAGTTTGTTTGTCAAGTTTAGTTGCAAAAACTATAATTTATAGTCTACTTATAGCTAAGTCTCGAATTAGGATAAAAACTGTAGTTGAGCTTTATACTTCACGGCGTTCATCAATTCAAGACGGAGAACTACCAAGGGGAGCTTGTGGAACTTCATCAACAAAAGATATGTGGAGACTTGAACTCATCTATCACTCAAAAGTCTATCTACTCTATCTCCTATTTGAGACAAAAGTCGTATAGCTATATAGACTTCGATTATACACATTTGATATTTCGAGCTGAGTTTAACTCGCTTACATATTTCTCGAAATATGTGTTGGTAAGCTTTCGCTTTAACTAAGTTCATCTTATATTCTTGACGAAAGTCAAAAGATGATCATGTGAAAATCGCCTGGTAACATCTTACATGATTTGTGTGAGACAGTCATTTGATGTAGACTCGGAATGTTTCGTATTGCTCTATCGATCACTTAAAAATTACTTTGAAGCTAATAGTTTGTGTGAGACAGCTATTGTCGTCTTCTAAGAATGTTTCAATGATAGAAATGAGAGTTTAGAACAATTAACCATGATTGGATATAGCACAGTATGCGTACTTGTATGCTAACTGTTGCAAGTTATTCCAAGTCCGGGAACCATAATATGCATACCCGTATGCGTACTGGTTGGTTAGTTGAAAGTCTGGGAACTTAGTATGCATACCCGTATGTGTACCGGCGTAAAGTTCAAGTCGGGAATTCAACTGATTTTGGTGGTGTATGACAGTTTGCGTACCCGTTCGCATACTGGCGAACCCAGACCAAGTACGGTCACTTAGGTATGCGTACCCGTTTGCATACTTGAGTAGGTTATGTTCTAAAATCGGTTTGTTCATGAACTAATACATTTATAAATTAAGGAATGCAAGTACAATGTTCATGAATTGATTCAAGTGAATCAAAATCGATTTTGTTTCAATTGTGTCTTGTATACTTCTATGATAATATAAACAATTGAACAATTCTATAACTAGTTTCATTTGAGTCATTTGAACTAGGTTTGTTAAGATGAACAAGGTTGATATGAAAGTATTCATATGGCTAACTTCGGTTAACTATTGTTGAGCCAACAAGATGTACACGTTTAGGTACGGTTACCCATATCTAAATGGAAGTCACTTTTCATTTGTGTGTAACAAGCTAAGTTCGGTCTAACTGTTGAAAGATATTAGCTTGAGTCTAATCAGGTTTTCATCTAACGGTGAATATTGAATGCTTTGTTATCAAGGTAACATTGATTGCAAACCCTAGTTTGAAGACTATATAAGGGAGAACTCTAGCAACTGGGAAACCTAATCCTCACACCTCCTGTGTGATACTAGTTGCGACTAGAGTCGATTCTCCTTTAACCTAGGTTTTTCTAAAACCATTATAGGTTAACGAATTAAAGACTTCATTGGGATTGTGAAGCCAGACCCAACTATTTTCTCTATTGTTGGGTGTTCTGATCTTGCTTTATTCTATCGTATTGAGTACTATCTTCTCTAAGATTTTCTCAAGATTTAATCTCCGATAGGCAAGATAAAAAGTAGTCACAAACATCTTCGTCTCATCGTTTCTGATTCCACAATATCTTGTTTCGCTACCATATGATTAAGATTATTGTGAGGTGATTGATATTACTAGGATGTTCTTTGAGAATATAAGTCCGGTGTATCAATTGGTTCATGTTCACCTTGATTTATCAAAAGACGGAACAAAACTCATAGGTATTTCTTTGGGAAAAAGATTTATCTATTCAATAGACTTTTCTGTGTGAGACATATTGGTTTATCAAGTCTTCGACATTGGGTCGTAGCAACTCTTAGTTGTGGGTGAGATCAGCTAAGGGAATCAAGTGCGTAGAGTCCTGCTGGGATTCAGAGGCATAAGGAACACGACTGTACTTTGATCAGTGTGAGATTGGTTAGGGCTCAACTACATTCCAGTCCGAAGTTAACTTGGAGTAGGCTAGTATCTGTAGCGGCTTAATATAGTGTGGTGTTCAAATCTGGACTAGGTCCCTGGGTTTTTCTGCATTTGCGGTTTCCTCGTTAACAAAATTTCTGGTGTCTGTGTTATTTTTTTTTCCGCATTATATTTGTTTGTATAATTGAAATATCACAGGTTGTGCATAGTTCAATCAATTAGATAATCCAACCTTTGGTTGTTGATATTAATTGATTGACACTTGAACATTGGTCTTTGGTTCCGTTCAAGTTGTTTCACATAATAATCAGGCTCGCGGATTTATATCTGTTTGATTTGTTGATTACATTTTGAGACAGAGATACAACTCTTGGATATATTTCCATTGATTGAGTCTAACTGTCTAGTTGATCTTGGAATTATATTGGAGTTTGTCCATACAGATTGCCTAAACGAAATATTGGGTGTGGTTGTTAGACCCCCGCTCTTTCACCCACCATAAAGTCCGGGGCATACTCCGGAATTTTGGATACCATGAAGTGATAGCTTGCATCAAATGTGAATGCTTCCTCCCTTTCCTCCAAGTAGCACGCTTTCACGACTTGGTGCTACAAAAACACGACACAAACTGACTTTGTTAGTGGTGTTTAATTGGAAGATCAAACCACATGGATTACGTAAAATAAACCACAAAAACACTTACCAATTGTTCAATGGACAATCTATAGTTGCTAGCGTTCAAAATCCGATGTTGGATAGATAAATAAGCAAGTATCACATTTTCAATGACTTGGTGCCTATCATGGACTTGTTGAACACTTCTTCCATTCGTATTCCCAAAATCTTGCCTATATTTGTTATATACCTTTGTGCAAAAGGTTTTGGCATCTACCCTTACGGAGGACTGGTTTTCAATTCGAGTTTCGGCGTACCATTCTTAATTTGGTGATTGCCAAATCTTCGGCAGAGTCAAACGATGCTATTTCTTGTATGTGGAGGTATGAAATGAGTAGTTGTGGAGTATATGGAGTGAGAGGGAATAAAATGAGCAATTTTGGGGCAAATGGGGTCCAAGGATGAGGTCTCTATATATAGAGAAAGTTCTCAACGACTATTTTTTTCCGAAAAAAGTGAAATAATTTGACACATTCGGTCTTCTCGAAGATCCATATAATCCGATTATGTTTTTATGCCACCAAGAATCGGTCTTTATGTTAGCCGATATAAACCGATTAAAAACAAGTAAGAAATTTGAATTTTCACCGACAATAATCGGTTTATATAACTTCACATGTGATCTGATTCTAACTGGAAAAAGATACATAAAAAACAGCATTTCTAAGGCATGAAGAATCGGATTATACTGACCCCACACATACACCAATTCCGTTATTGACCCTAGACAATCGGTTTATGTTGACATATCGAGTAGCCCGATTGTTGGCATGTGTTTGGTTAACAGAATTATTGAGCATGCATAAACTTGTTATACGATACACATAATTATAATTAAAACTTTAAGTGCATTAAGTTCAAACCAGATCATCCTAAATATAAACCTTAAACATCCCAAAAGAGTGTTAAAAACTTAAAACTTAAACAACCAAGTCTTAAAAACTTAAACTTTTAATATCTAAAACTTAAACTTATAAATCATGGAGCACCAGCATCATGAGCAGCGACACCAGGAGCATTTTCAGCAGCAGGAGGAGCAACAACAGTTTCTGCATCAGCTATGGCTTGATATTCATCCATTTCTTCAAACATACCTTCCAAATGTCTGTGGTGATCCCTCTCAGCTGAAATAAAATCCCTCATTCTCCTCGCGAACCTGATGACCTCAACGATCTCTTCCAGTGCAAGCTTGTCTACCAGTGCGAGGGTTTTCTCCAAAACGGTCTCACGCCCATATGCAAACTTGTAAATGCTTCTTTGTGGCACGGGTTGTGGTGCCCTGTGAATATCCTCATGAGTGAGCTCTCGAGAGTAAAATGCTAGGTGGCCGAAGACCATATCTACAAAAAAAAAAAAAAAAAATCTAGTTCACAATCGGTACATAATTAAACATATGTAATCCGATTCTCAACAACAAAACACACAGGAATGTCAAACATTCACAATCGGTTTATGTGGTACATATATAAAAACCGATTGTGAAAAGGAATCTTAAGAGACAATTCATAATCGGTACATTAACAAGCAAATAAAATCCGATTAAGGAAACCCAGAGTTCAAAAGAATTTAGTACCCAGAATCGGGTTATGCTAATGCACTTATAAACCGATTTCGGTGATGTCTTTTCATATTCCGATTCAGTACCCAGAATCGGTTTATATTAATCATCATATAAACCGATTACTCTGCATGCTCTTCATGGATGATGAACAAAACCCAGAATCGGTTTATACGATATGTCAACATAAACCGATTCTGGGTAAGATCAGATATTTTGATTTTCAAAAATCGTAGATTTAAACATTTAAATCAATAAAGAAATGCGAATACTAGAAAGGGTTGATGGAGATTTACCTTTTTCTTGCTTGGATCGAAGATCGTCGGAGAAGAGGATTTTTTTTTTTTTTTGATTAGGGTTTTGAGAATTTGGAAAGATTAAGATGAAAAAAGGAAGTTTTTTTGGTTTAGGTTTTTATGTTTTTTTTGGATTTTTACTAAAAATGATAATGAATTGGTATTTATATGAGTTAGTTTTAGGAATTAATTTGGGGGTAAATTAGATTATTTTTTTTTTGTGAAATTTGGCACCCATAACCATTTGATTAGGGTTGGGAGAGAAATTTAATAGGCCCCAAACTAGCCGGGTTAATTTAGTCATTATATTTGTAAGAAAAACATTAAAATTAATTATTGATGAATCAATTAATTGAAGAGATGTATGATATCTATCTAATGATCAACCGTATCTGACAAAATAATCTACAGAGACTGATGTCATTGAATCACATGGTGCTAAACCCAAAGAAAATCTTTGAAATGGATTCTAAGTTTTGATTTTCACCACCTAAGCACATGTTTCCAAGCCCCTACATATCTTGCAATCAGAGATTTCGTGCCTATGAGATTTTAAGACAGATTCTTCATTTCTAGTACATAAATTCTTCATCTCTAGGCGATGAGTCATGACCAGCTCCCCCATTGGTGATTTCACTTAATGGAATCAACTTTAAGCTAAACTACAAAACAGAGAACATTGTGTTAACTAGGTTTAGAGCTACATGTAATTGCAGCCCAGTCTAGTCTAGTGTTGCATTAGAGTCCCTCAAATGTGCCTGGTTGTCAAGAGCTAATTTATATTGAATATTGAGCATTTAATAATTTTACTAGGTGCATGCAACCCGAGAAATCACTTCTGGCCGGTATTCTTGCCGCCCATGTTAGCACAAGGATTGGAACCCTGGTTACATAAACCAAAATTGGACAATCCGGTCTAAGAGTTTATAATTCAGCCACGCCACACTTGCGAGTTTTGTGTTTTTTCCAAATGGAATACAATTCTTGCAACATGTGACCTTGCAAACTAAACACTGGGATGCAAGATCCAATTCTAAGATCCTGAACTTCGGTTTTGTTAAGATTCACGACAACCTTAACAGGTATATTTTGAAAAACTAATTACAAATTAGTTTCAAGGCCTGTCATTTGATTAAGACGTGGAAGAATCTTGATAACTACTTCATATTAATACTAATTACGACTTAATCAACATTGATGCTCTTTTCATTTCTTTACTTTAATCATAAAATGTTTAGGTACTTTTTCCTTAGCCTTAGTGAAATTTTCAAAATAAACAAAGATAATTAGGTGACCTTAATTTCGGGGGATGCATACAATTTGTCGTTAATTAACTAACAAAACCATTTTTTAACTTTTAATCCAAAAAATAAACAACAAAATATATCGACATTTGTGTATTATATTGTTTTCTCGAGTAGTAGTTTGTACTGTTTCTGTTTGAGTTTCAGTTAAGGCTAAACAAAACAATAGTCCAATTTCTGGCTTTAGTGAAGTAGCGAGAAAAAGAGAGTAACTCCGAGTTCAAGTAGCGACTCCGGCGAGTTTACTGAGTTTGATTACTAATTGTACATTATTTATCAATCAAAGTTAATTAATATATTTCCCATCCTTGGTTTTTTCTTGAACTAGAATATCAATATTTCATGGTGGTTGCCGTCCGTTAGGTGAATATATCCGCCGCACTTTTAACTTATAAAATAAAAAATAAAAAAATTATTACGATTACAAAACTTGTTCACATGTCTGTCCCTTTCACTGGCTTCATCCATGATAAATTATTTTATCTTTTTGAAGAAGAAAAAAACACAATTTTGATAGGTTATTTTTGTTTCTTGCTCTGTGTTTCATTTTCTTACTTGTTGGCATTTTAAGAGGACAAATATGTCGTTTGTAGTCGGCATGTTCAATAAGTAAGGAAGAAGGGTTTTCAGCTGTTACCCAACTAGCAGCAACAGCCCATGCACGTACACTACTGTTGTGTGTCATAATGTATAGTTGTTGTTGTTAGGGTTATTTGTTGGGCAATTTGCAAGCAGTGTTAGCGTACATATGAGATGATATAGATGGTTTTACTGTGTTGCTGATGACAAGTTCAAGACTTCAAGTTCGAATTGGTATATGGTTTTATGCACTTTGCTATGTTGTTAATGACAAGTTAAACCCGAATACAATCCCGAGTGTTTTAGGGTTTATTCATGTGGACGCGAACTAGGTGCAGTCATATTACACTCATCACAAATTACCTGTTCTGATATCTTTTCAAGTTCACCGGGGCTAATTCCAAACGACTTACAAAAGTTAAATTGCACAAAGACTTATTAACTGCAGGATCTTAGAGTACTCATGGATTATTATCTACCATCGATGTCAATGTAATAACTTCAGTAGAACCTCCTTCAGACTATTGCATCACAGAGTATATGGAAGTTTGAAAAGTGAACTGTTTGACAGAGTGTGAGTGACCCTATCTTCACTATATACACAGTATAGTGGGTAGTGGACGTTAATAATTAAGTGTACATATATATGTCATGCAGACTAGAATTTTGCCACTTGGATAAGTAGAAAATAGAAAACCCCGTTCCTTTCCTAGCTAGCTAACTAGTTTATATAGTTGCAGGCATATTAACTAACAAACTGTCAGTGTAGTTAAGTATATGCATGCATGAAAAATCATTGATCATCATACAAACAAAATTAATCAGACAATAAAAAACACAAGTTGCTACTGCAGGCATTAGTTACATGACGTTGTTAACCAAGTTACTCAAAATGTGTCGTTTCCTTACCAGACACTAAACGTTACTTTGAGCTGAAGAATAACTTCTCTCTTACTTATTAGCTGCATAGGCTAAACTACATCCGAACTCATTGACTATGCAATTACCGGGTTCGAACCCCTACCTCCACAATGGGAGAGAGCATGGTTCTCATAACGGATAAACACTAGGCTGGTCAACATTAGACCGGCTTTTGGACCGTCTTGCATACAGACCGACTACAATACACTGATCCAATCCAATCTATAACTATTTTATCATATTTTTATGATAAAGTTATTAATACCTTGTGATTTATACTACACATATGGAAGTTAAATTCTGCCAAAATTTTATCATTAGCCCCACTCAATTTCTAATCCCATATCCATATTCATCGCTTGCAATTCAATGTGAATGGTTATTATCCAGAAATCCTAGATTCTCCGAATGGACAATCTATTGGAGTGAGTGTAATTACATAATGCAAAATAGTACTTAGCACAGAATTAGTTTTCAGATTATTATGTTTTATTTCCCGAAGTCAAGTCTTTTCCTTCTCATAATATATTTCCTAAAATACAAGTTGAGACTAAACCGTGAAAAAATTTGCAAAAAACCAAATTTCCAACTCAGAGATAGTGAAAGGCTTTTATGGAGCAAAACAAACAAAACCGCAGCTGGTTTTTTGCCATTCCACGCTGCAAGCAATCTCTTCTCCCGTTTGCTGCTGCGGCTCTAGCTTTTCGTACTAGGACCCACAGAAAAAAAACAAACAAAAAAATAATAATAAAATATCCATTGACCCCACACAATATAACATATATTAAATTAAGCCCCCACTTCTTTCAACTTATTTACTTATCACTCCTTTTTCTTCTCCACTTATATATAGGAACCTTCCTTCTCCTTTCTTCCTCACCACCATCACCATCTCTCTCTAAAACCCATTTCTGCAACTCTCACTCCCCTCTCTTTAAAATCAATCTCTGCAACTCCGTTTTCTCTCTCTCTAGAAACCCATTTCTTCTGCAACTCACTTTTCTCTACAAAAATGGCAAAGGGATTAACAAAGCTGAAGTCCGTAATGAAGAAATGGCAATCATTTGGTAAAAGATCATCAAATGGAAGTTCAATAGCTCATAATTCATCATTATCATCGTCAATATCTTCATCAGCATCAGATGATCATCAAATGTACATGACTCAAGGAGAAGGTGATCTTCACCCAGTTTACGTTGGAAAATCAAGACGCCGTTATCTTATTAGCTCAAACATTATTGAGAATCCATTAGTAAAAGAGCTTGTTGACCGTTCAAGTGGGTCAGATTCTGTTACAGTTGGTTGTGAAGTGGTTTTGTTTGAGCATTTACTATGGATGCTGGAAAATGCAGACCCTCAGCCTGAATCTCTTGATGAATTAGTTGATTTCTATGCTTGTTGATCATCATCAATAATGATTGATCATGATCATTGGTGATTGATTCATGAAGATGGCTTGTTGTGTATTGCAGTGATACACATATATAAAAAAGTTTGTAAATTTTTTTATCTTCTTTTTGAGGTTTAATTAATTTTAATAAGAAAATGATTGTAGGAAAATGAAATGTAGAGAGATTAAGATTAGAGTGAGGACTTAATTAAAGTTTAATTAATCCAATATTCATAATCTTTGTTTAGTAAAAGGGGCACTATGGGGTTTTCATACTAATGTTAAATCCTTGTCTTGTCAAATTAAAAGAAATTAATATATATGAGTTCGTTTATTTTCTCGTTTTGTATTATCTTCAGATTATTTTGTAGAGGTGGGCAAAAAATGTTTTTGCATTTGCACTTTGGGAAGTCCGGAAGTTTTGTGCAATGTGGGTGCATTGTTTAGTTTCATGTGTCCATTTAATGGCCTAAAATTTTTCATTGGGACATGACCGACAATATTTCGTGGTTTAGTGAATCAACTTGAGCTTGGCAACTCCGAAAAACCCTTACGGAATATTGTGAACGCTAAAGAAAACAATATAAAATATTTTCCCTTGGGGGTCTCTCTAAATCATAGAGAAACCTCCTTTCCCATAGATTTTACAAAAGTAGAGAATTTGTTTATTTAATGAAATAATACAACTAAAAAAGAAGAACTTCCCGAGACTAAAAAGTTTCATTCACAAAAAAAAATAATAAGTTATTATTTTTCTTAAAAACTTTAAAAATTAATTTTTATATTAATTGTTTTCCAACAGGTAATACTTAGCCTCCATGGTCTAGTGATAAATCCACTTTTCACCCGGTTTTTGGGACAACAATTATTCGTAAATGTCATTCTAGTAGCAAAATATGAGTTCAAAATTCATCAATACTCCAAGTAACCTGAGTTCGGCTGAAAATTCTGAAATGCTCTTTTACCTTAGTTCGAAGTATGCTCTGGCAAGATTTGATGGTATGTCATATTATTCCACAACCTTCGATCCTTTTTGTGTTACGATTTTTCTCTAACGACTTAGAAATTATAATTGTTATGGTGGGCGCCGGACCGCGCCGGTGCATTAACAATTAACATACTTCCCCCATTTCTCACTTAATAACGACATTATGAAAAATGCACGATCTAAAATAAGCTTTGATTCTCCTAATTAGTAAACAATCAATCTATAATTAGATTTATTATAATGATTAAAGCTTCAATAATTTTCATAGAATATGTGCGTGTTTGCCTCTGTGTTAAGCTGTAAAGTCCAAAGCATAGAAGACAAACATTCTACTATGGTCAACGTCAAACATTTTTGTTATATAGTCGCATGATAGGATTGATCAACGAGATGTATGGTCCATAAAAGACCAATCATGTGGATTCATATCAAAACCGAGGGAGGATCCCCTCACACTCTTATTTTCACACTATCACACATGTTTTATTTTCACACTATCACACATGTTGAGAGACATTTTCTTAACCAAAATCAAACGGTAAGGTATTTGAAGTTAATATTTTGAAAACATGCTCGTCTTACAAAGCTCTACATATCCACAAAAAATGAGCTCATTCCGAAATACTAAACTTCACTATCTACCAATCTTAATTTTAACGGTTGAATATTAGTCGACTTTCCATGGTCAATTTTCAAAGTAGTAGATGGTGGAGTTATATGTTTCGGAATGAGCTCATTTTGTGTGGATATGTAGATCGTTGTAAGACAAACATATCCCCAAAATATTGTTTTCAAATACGTTACCGTTTAATTTTGATTAAGAAAAAATGTCTCCAAACGTGTGAGATAGTGTGAAAATAACAATGTGAGGGGATTCCTCCTCATCGAAAAGATATAACAAGCTTTTTCTTTGTGTTTGTTGGACCATTCTGGACATGAGTTTACACTATTTAGCTGAAGCAGAGTTAAAGTTTAGGGTGTCACAAATCACAATTGGTAACAAGATCTTGTTCATATGTATAAATAGATGAAACATTTTTTTTTTCACAAAAAAAAAAAAAAAGGAAAAAGGAAAAGAAAATGGAACTTGCAGAAGAGAGTTAGAGCTGAATTTTGGGACAACATCTGCTTGTTGTGATAGAAACGGAAATTTGAAGAAGAAAACAAATCGCAACACGAAAGTTGGTTCTACTCATAATGTCATTTGGTTCAGTTTAATTCAAAAATCAGGAACGATATATTTTAGATGGTTGGTTTTCCTTGTTTCATCTGCCTTCCTTCTGCTGAATAGTTTGCCAGAACGTTCACCGCTTGATATTTTTATCGGTTTGATTTCAATGGTTGTGATACCCTATAAAGGGATTAGAAGAAATAAATGACCTTAAAAGGGTAGATTAAAAGACTAATTAAAGCTAGTTAAATGAGATTGTTAGTTATTGGGTAAGCTAAATGGTCTTTGATAGTTTAGTAGATACTTCTCTATTAAACACAAGGGTAATATCAAAAACTATTACGCTTCCATAAGGTTCATAAAATAGTCACACTGTTGCAATTACCTTTTTGCCCTCTGTTTTGGTGTTTACCCGAACTCTTAACCCACTTTAAGTTCGTTACATATCATTGGCTTTAAAGGATTCATGGATTCTCTTCTAGGGTTTAGCGAATTTTCTTAAGCTTCCACCACCACCTTAACCATTTTAGTTAACTTAGCGACATTCTTATATGTACACTATCTCACATGATTTAAGCCACTTTCCCCCTGAAACTCGAACAATAATAAATTTAAAACTAATATTTTGATGTTATGTTCCACTTATACGATTACATATTCCTTTCAAAAATGAGCATGATCCTAGATACAAAATCCGACCATCGACGATCTTAATTTCAATCGTTAATTTTTAACGACTGATTTTCAAAGGGGTAGACGGTGGTATTATATAGAATCTAATATGAAGAACATATCATCAAAACATTAGATCTAAATTAATTGTAGTTTGAAATTTACGAAAAAAATGACGCAAATCATGCATCATAGTGTTAATATAAGAGTGTCCACGTATCCTCCCTCTAATACAACGATGGCGTAAGTAGTATTGTTTATGTCTGCTAATATAGGGTAGCAATTTGTTTGGTAAATGTACCATTCCAAAGGTGTAGGATGCTATATCTTATACTCCAAGTAAATTATTAGTACCCTCTATATCTTATACTCCAAAGGAGTATAGAATTTGGTATACTTGGAAGTAAATTATTAGTACCCTATATAAGCAATTTGGTGTCCTTTTTCCATGAAGAGTTGTAATATAGTATTTCTGAGGTTCTATCAAGTTTCGAACGAACTCAAGTTATTTAATACCATCACTAAAAGACTTTACTACTGTATTACTATGCCATCGGCTCTTGTAATTCATTTTGTTTTTTTTTGTCGGCGTCACTGTAGTACAGTGGTAAAATCATTGGGTGATGATACCACTGACATGAGTTCGAAACTCGCCAGCATCAAATTCTTTACTGATAAAAAAAAAAAAAATCACTTTGCTTTTTTTTATTGATTTTTATCGAGCTAAGACCGTCCCAACACAGAAACAAACGATTCAAAACCTTAAATTCCAATTCTAGCCAGCACGAAAACGGTTATCTTTCTATTTTTGGTTCTAAGTATGTAATGATGAATGAATGACTTGAAGTGCGAGAGACCAAGGCATGTGAGAAGATGGGCCAAGAAATCAGATTTAGGGTTGATGGTTGTGTTGGTAAGGGTCCACCCACTCCCAACTTGATTGAC
>JAJJMB010017954.1:36171-149792 GCA_023531105.1 Papaver atlanticum | reverse complement strand
GATAAGTAGATATTTGGTCGTAGAGACGGATTTTGAGTGAAGGTTCAAATTTTATATCACGAGACAAACATATTTAGATTGCAGGTCGGATTAAGAAGGAGAATGTACATGTTTACGCATTTAGGCTACAAAGACTCCTGGGCCAGAAAAATCTATGAAACCGAGGTAATAATCGTATTCTTTGATAAATTTGATAGGCTTTTTGTATTATTACGATCTAATTTCTTTTCATCTTCTGTCGTTTTTGCACTAAGGTTTTTCCCTTTTTATTTTTACCTCCAAGAGAACTCCTCAAGTAGTCAAGTGGTTTGAAGATATCTTCTCCTAGTGTAAGAAATAAAACCCCTTAATCTAATATTGAATCTTCTGTTACCGCGGGTAATAATAATCTCAAAATCCCTTTACTTAATTTGATTTTTTTATTTTTTTTTGTAACTGAAAACCTTGATTTAGTTTTGTTTTACTAAAGTTTTGAGTGCTGAAGATCGAACAAATCTTGTTGGTACTCTGAGTTTCTGTGGTTTTTTTAATATGTTTTTGAATAAAGGGTTTTGATTTCATTTGGGTTTTTTGTTGTTGTTGATGCTTCAGGATAAGCTAATGTCATTGTCATGAGGAGGACAACCTGAATTTCTTGATTCCTTTCTGGTAAATGTTAGTAAATGTGTTGAAGATTTGCAAGAGATTCAGGTTTGTTTTGATTTCTAATTTGGGTTTCAATTTGTAGTAATCATAGTTTCAGTTAGGGATTTGTTTAAAATTGTATGTCCTTAACTTGAAGAAGCTCAATAATGGTATCAGGTTCACTCGATGTGTAGAATGTTTTAGCTTTATAGAGTTTCCTTTGGTTCCATCATGATTCTTTGGAGACATTACATGTTTTTGGAACTGTCATGGCAAGTTCTTCATAACATCAAAGGAGACCCAATGTTATTGTTGTTGCTTGGTGTGCAGCTACTGTAGTTTCTTATAGGTTACTTCAATTTGCATTTACAACCATGTAGAATTGGTACTTTCATCAAGTATTCCGTTGAATTTTATGAATAAACCATTTCTCGTAGTCATTCACTATCATTCTTCGTTCCTGCAACTTTTCGAATTTAGGGAAGTAGGAATTTAAAAGATAAAATAAACAACTAATAGATATCACAATTTAAACCTCCTTATGGTTGTACCTTATTACATTTTTGTTTCGCCAGTATCTATAATTCTATATATCTATGAGCTCGAACTTTTTTCATTAAATTTTGGTTCGTTTATTCTGCAGCTTCACGAATGAAGAGCCAATCGCAGGAAGAGTTGTTTTGGCTTCAGATTTTGTGTGGTCTGAGACTCCATTTGAAGTCCTTTGGATAGCCTATTGCTTATCCTTCAGAGATAATGCTTGCTTATATTTGAATAACCGTACTTTAACTATCGAAAGGGTACTTTTAATTTCTTTTTAGTAGTTATCTACAAAGAAAGATGTTTTTTATATTACCATAGAGGAGTTTTTGCTGCCCTTTCAACTCATTCTATTTCCTTTATATTTTCAGGTCAAGATGACACTACAAGAAAACCTGGATTAAGCGACCAGGCATTTTTGGTTGAACAAGCTCATATTAAGTCGCTCTAACCCTAAAAGAGACTTAATTTGGCTCTCGCTCTTGAGTTGCAAAAGGTGGGATTTCTACAAGTCTAGAGCAGCTAGGCAATCGCTTTAGTAATCAACCAACTATCATGTAGCGCCTTTTTTCTTAATTGCTTCATAGCTAGACCGACCTTCCTAGTGCAAGCAAAATAATGTCGCTTTAGAGCTAGACCGACCTCCCTGGAGCAAGCAAAATAACCATCGCTTCATAGATAGACCAACAATAATAGAGCGAGTGAAACGCCGATCACTTCATAGATAGACCAACCATACTAGAGCAAGTGAAATACCGATCGCTTTATAGCTAGAACAATTACCCTATGGGCGATTGAAATACCTAGTTAATAGATACATGGAACAACTTGGCCTGAAGTTGATTGCTTAAGTTTTTAAGCTACCAAATTTATTCTGATTGCTTAATACCTAGACCAAGCACCCTAGGAGCAAATGAAATACGGCCTGAAGTGGGTTGCTTAACCTTTTTAATCAACCAAATTTTTGTGCTCCTGGTTTAGAAAATCCGAAAATTAATTATAGTTTAAAAATTAATACTGGAGTTAATTACTAATTAAGATTCTATAATTATAACTATCCACTTCTGATTATAAAAACCACTCCTTCATTACATGTGATATGTACTTCAGTATCCCCACCCAAGCAAATTAACTTGTTACAAAAAAGACAAAACCATCAAGTTAACGTACTGGTTTGCAAGCCATCCCCGAAAAGCAAAAAAGAAACGTTCAGGTCCAAACAAAAAGGTAAGAAAACGAGCCAATGAAAGGCTTTGGACCTGTATGTTCACCAAAAAAACCTGCACATTCAACAGTCAGACTATATCATTTTTCCTAATTATAACCAGCACATCCATCAACATTCAGACTATTCATCCTCCAGACAATTCTTTCTCCTGTTTGTCATCATTGTCATCAGCAAATCCATCTACCTGCAAATCATCATCATCCCCAGCATAGTCATTCCCATCTTCTTGCAAATCATCCCAAGTAAATCCATCATCAACTTCATGTTCACGTTCATCTAAAGACTCATCTTCTATATCATCTGGCACAGGGTCACAACCAAGCATCTTCAAAACCTCATTCAAGTATTCTCTGAGATTACACGCTCCCTCCGTTGAAGCTTTGGGATTTCTTTATCTTGTTTCGCAACTTTCTTCTTTTCAGAGTCCAGCTGTTCTTGGAGAGCAGCCATCTGTTCTTCATTTTTCTCATATAAACTGAAGCGGGTGGAAACTTCTGACTTACGAGCACGCATATATTTCTTCAGGTGGATCAACAACCATTGCATATATTTCTTCAGGTGTGTAGTTGACTTCCCCTCGACGATTCTTCAGGTGTGTAGTTGACTTCCCCTCGACGAACCTGCTCACTGAGCTGGTTCATTTCTGCCTGCATACACATTGTAAAAGCAAGCAACTAATTCAAGGTTATGTAGCTGCTCTTAAGAATAGACAAAACAAAACAACAGTCATAGAATAACCAGAATGTTCATTCAAAATGCAGTAACTGGAGCAAAAAAGCAAAAGATGAATGGATCAAATACTATCCTAAATAAAGTTTTATGTGTCATCAAAGAACCCAAAGTCTGCAAAGAAAAATAGTGCATGCCTACCATTTTATTCAGGGAGGATACGTAAAAATGCAACAATAAACTTGAACTGAATTGGTTCATGAGTGGCATAATGGTGCCAATGTCATAACAAATCATAGTTTGATAACACAAAAGCATGCAGACATTTAAAACATCAACGAACAAGAAATCAATGAATCCTGAACATAGGAAAACTACACGCAATCATCATATCTTCCTGAGTTGCTCGAAAATATTGTTATCATACCAACAGGTTGAACATGTTACAGAAAGTTCGTGCCTCCATCTTTCCTATACAAATTTAAATTGCCTAAAAGATATGCATGGGACAATTCTAAGGGCTAAGAGTTAGTGACCTAAAAAAGTGGCATGTCTGTGAGTCTTTTACAAAGATGAAAAGAACTTGCACAAGTGAAAAGGCCTGTGTCTATTATATGTGCAATTTCTCTTTTCTTTGCAGGTTTTATTGCCTATAAAGATAAAGTAAATTTTTCTGCGACCATCTCCAAACAGATTCAAATTAAAGATTGCAACATCTGCTAATGAAAGTCCTGGGGAGAATAAAAATATTGCTATCATGCCAACAGTAAGAAATGCATAACCAAAAAGCTACACAAATTTGAACTACACATTGCTATCAAACCAATAGTAAAAAATGACAATGCTGTGTATCTGTCGACTAAAGCAAACACAAATAACCTTAAATTGACTCAAACAAACACAGAGTAACATTAGACTGCCTTAAACTTTAGAGACATTGACTCATACAAACACAAGAGTTCCTCAGATTGGTTTAAATGATGATCTATGGATTTTTTGGTTGTGCACATGCTATACATTTTACAACATGTTCATATTCACATTTAAAAATCAATCATATGCTAGAGTTATTAGTTGAATTTATTATTCAAATTCTGACAAACAGTAAGTCTCAAGCATTATTCAAACTTATTACTAGTGAGTGAAGGAGATTTGTACCTGCCAATCTTTACACAGTTTACCAAGCTTCCTAGCCTTGTGGGTTACCATGAACATGCTGAGTGGATCAATTGGGAGATTTTAGCGCGCCTAATAAAATAGAACTTGTGAGTTATCCACCGTTAAAAGTAATTAACACATGAAGAACAAGGAAAAGACATCAATAAACAATTTAAGACTTACCCTATCATACACTTTTCTGGCAAAACTCTCTGTACCATTGGTATGGTTCAGAGCCTGTGCCTTCCGCGCAGCCCTTGCTTTCTCGGACGCAGCCTACAATTAAATGTGAAGAATGAAAATTATGAAACACTCCAGACTTCACCAAAAATACATATTTTTTTTGTTTCTTATGATACAAAAACCATAATCAGATTTTCGAGCAACTAGCTGGACACCGCAGCTCCATGTTAAAGGTTAAACATAAATTTATTATCCAAAATGTCAAATCATCAAAATGCATTGCAAAGGGTAAGACAAGTAAATTTATTTACCTTAAACTTTAAATCAGTGTTAAAGAAGTCACACATAATAGCCCAATCATCAACATTGCGGATTCTAGGGGATGGATGTCGCAAAGCTTCCTCATGACTATCAAATGATCTGTAGTGCACCGCCAACTCAGATCGGTATCTAAAATAAACCAGCCTCATCTGTGTTCTAATAGCCTCTTCAGCGTTTTCATCATTAGGTACTAAGATATAGTAATCCTAAAACAAAAAATAATTAGTTGAACAGTGACCAGTGATTAAAAAATTCTAGGGAACTAGAAAAAAATAGAAAAGATGAATTACCCTGACAAGTTTAGATACTCTTGCTATCTTTTCTTCAGGCATGTTTCTAAACAAATGCACAGACAAAGGGAAGTTGTCACTTTGGCGCACCCACATTCCTATCGCGAGAATACATTCAAGGATGAATGTACCCACCAAGCTCTTTTCAAAAACCTCCACTTTCAGTTTATCCGTATCAGTATCTCTAATTGCAACTTTAGGAGGGTGGTAATACCCCTAGTAATCTTTGTGTAAGAAACAGACAACAGCTAACAAAATCAGTTTTTAGGATAATCATGTTAACTATCAACTGTGACAGAATAGATAAAAGGTAAGAGATTTTACTTTTAGCTGGTGGATGGGCAGAATCAGTTTCCAAAGGAGAATTTGAAGCTTCCTGCAAAAAACCTCGACGGTTTAACTCTGGTGATAAATCTTCATTATCAGCCAACCGATTTTGTTGTCGACGAGACAATCGAGGACTCCTACGAGGTGTTGATTCACATGCATCACGAGCCAACAAAGTATGTCGTAGAGGACTCCTACGAGGTGTTGACTCACGTTCATTACGAGCCAACTGAGTATGTCGTCGAGGAGACACCCGTGGACTGTTGCGGTGCACAGATGTCGGATGAGAGGCTAAAGTAGAACACTCCCTGATGCGATTTTCAAACTCAACATGCTGTGGATGAGATAACTACCTAGAAGCAGAACGTTGACTGGAGTTTCCTTCAACATCATTATGTGGTGGAACAGATGATTGACGCTTTTCTACATCACCCAACAACAATGATCGTTTTGCTTGAATTAAACTTTGGGGCCTTTGAGGACTGGATGCTTGTAATGCAGTATCTATCACTGACTGTCTTCTCTTTAACGACCTTTGAGGAGTTGTTACTGCTGCAACAGGTCGCTTCCTGGACTTTGATACATTTAAATATGTACCACCCATTGCTGCAGTAACCCGTAAAAAAAACGATTTGATATGAAAAACAAATGAAATGATACGATGAACAAAATAAGGGAGAAACTACGAGAAAGGGGAAGGAATATTGTTACCGTTTACAGATCGCATATTAGCCGGTGCCCTTTCTTGTGTTGGGGGAGAAGAAGAGTACTGTGGAGTGGTCATGGGATCACCACGGGAAACTTGTTTCACATGACCGCCTCTATGTCTAGACATTTCTGAAAACAAAAATCAGGGAAATCACTCAACAAGCTAAACTTCATAAGTTTACCAACACCCAAAACTTACAACAAAGGTATAAATGAACTTCACAACAACAAAAAATCCATAAAACTTAAATGTTCTTTCTTTTTTTAAAAGAGAACTATACAAAGCTTAAAGCAGCAAAAAAGATACATCAAAAGAAAAGAAAAGAAAAGAAAAAAAACCCTCTAGTTCTAGTCATTTCTAAAACAACTATAGGGAAATCACTCAACAAGCAAACTTCACATTTACCAACACCCAAAACTTACAGCAGGGGTATATGAACTTCAAAGAAAAAATCCATGGAACATAAGGTAAATCAAAGGATTTAGAGTTCTTCCTTACTTGGACAAGTTACAGAGAAAGAAGAAAAACAAAAAAAAACAAAGGTTAATGGAAGATTCCATCCAACCCAAAAACAAATGTAAAAGAGAATTAAACAAAAATCAAAAGACAAAAAAAAATAATTAATCCCCAAACTGAACCCTAGGCGGTGGAATCTTAAAATAAAATACGTGCCTGCTCAAAATGAGATCCTAAGCTTAAAAGCAAAGCTTAAAGTAGCAAAATACAACTTCAAAGACTAAAAATAAAAATCAAAATCAATACTTTTGATGAATCCCCAAATTAAACCCAAGACAATGAATCTAAAAGCTTAAAATCAATGGTATGCATGCTCAAAAAGAAAACATGAACTTAAAATCGAAGTAAAGAACAATGATTTACCCAAGAATTTAGAGTGCGATGAAGAGATACCCTCGATTGTCCTGCAGCCGCTGCTACTAACCTAAAAGAGAGAGAGAACGAGAACTTGAAAATGTGAAGAAGAAATTTACTCGGGGATTTTTCTTTATTTTATTAAGATATTTTTTCACCGAGTGGATGTTGGCGGGGAGAGCTCCCGCTCGGGGAAATTAACAAAATTTGAACCAATTTTTTTGGCCTGTGAGTGAGAAGTTGGGGGGAAATTTGGGCTCGCCAAATTACCAAAATTTGAACCAAATTTTGTTTGGTACATATTGGAAAATTTGCCGCTCACCCAAATTATTAAAATATAAACAAAATGTTATTTGTCATGTGAATCACATGTCGAGGTAATTTGCGGCTCAATAAAATGTTCCAAGTCTACGGTTGGCGACCAGAAAAGATGGCGACGAAGTCAGACTAATTTATAGGTGGGGAAAAAATTTATATGATACAAACCAGCACATACAGGAGGTTACCGGCCACAGGATGCTCGATATTTTTTCCGCATTTTAATTCATTTTTTTGTATAGATTGAGTGGATATCAAATTATGAAACATTTTAAGTTAAACATAGTGATTTTATGGTTTTTCATATTTAGTACATGCATTTGATGACTTTAAGATTTTTTATTTTTTTTAATTCGAGATTACAATGAGTTTAAGATCGAAAATAAGAGAATACAAAGAAACAAGATCATACCGTAAGAGTACAATACCGAGAAATCCAATAACAAAAAGAGAAGGATCATCAGAGTAAGACAAATACAAGTATGAATAAAATCCGATTAAATCGGATATAGAATGGTTCTTTTCGGAATTAAATTCCAACCATTTTGTTTGATTTTTTTCTATAGAAAGATGTGCTCCCAAAATATGAGTGATTTGCTCAAATCTCTTATAACTAGGAATGGAGATTTCGTCGTCAAAAAAAATCACCGGCGTAGTTTCCGTTGCCGGATAAATTAATGATGAAGATTCCGTCGCCGGAAAGAAGAAATAAGATCTCAATGAGGCACGAAGAAATATGCAAGTACAAGCTATAAGACGGCGAAGAAAGACAAAGTTAACCTCTAAGACCCCAAAATGAAATAATAGGACCTCATGATGGTGAAAAGAATAAATAAGACCTCAATGAGGCACGAAGAAAAATGAATATCTATAGGTTTCAGCTATTATGCAAAAGATGTAAGTATTAATTAAGGGGAAGAAACATATCACCGTAGTATTACTTCAAAGTTGTGATACAATTAAACTTTGGATTAGTCCAAATATTTATACATGAACTCAAAATCTAGCAATGAACCACAAAATATGATATGGTCCATATCCCGTTGATTAGAATATAGACCAGAGGTCAATATGTAGCAGTGAGAACCAAAACATACCTCGTCCCATCTCTGATTAGTCATAATATCTATTGACGAACTCTAAATCTATCAATGAACCACAAAATATGTTTTATTCCTATATAGTTTATCAGAATGTCAATATCTATTAGTGTGAACCAAAATATGCCTCATATGAACTTTGATTAGTTAGAATATTTATACTGAAACTCTAAAGATCAATCAAGGAATAATATCTAGAGTTATATCTCTTTCTCTCACAGTCAGAAAGTTTACGGAGACAAGTCCATTAACCTGATTTGCGTGTGAGAATACTTGAGTGATTCCAAAGATCAATTTCCAAGTATCAATCAAGTCGGATCCAACAAACAAGGATGGATGTATCTACTTTAATTGATTAACATACAACCTGTGACGTTTCAATTATGGTACGTGTACCGTTATGTATACCTTAAGACATAACCGAGTTCCGTAGTTCACAGAACTTTTTTGGTATGCGTACTGGTATGGATACCGTTAAAACATAACCGAGTTCCGAAGTTCACATAACTTTTTTGGTATGCGTACCGGTATGTATACCAAATCGGTTCCGGGACCAATAGCTCTTTTTTAGTATGCATACGGTTATGCGTACTAATCCGGGTTCACAAGTTCATATACTTTTTAAGGTGTGCATACTAGTATGCGTACCAAAAACCCACTGTCGACATATAGCTACTCCGATACGTGTACCGAGTATATGTATTACGGCTTCAGACCTTAACAGTTTTCCCAGTTTGTAAGATCGGTATGTATGCTGTCTTATATCTGAATTTACAATAGTTTTATATTTCTCTCCAAATTAATTCGAAACATTCTCAAATAACATCAATGACCCAAATGTTCATTAAGCTTAGTCATATATTTCGAGGACTGCTAATACAAGATAAACTTGACTCGAAATTATTGATATGCTTACGGTAGTCTAATTAGTTATGGGACAACGTCTAATAGACCTAGAAATGAGTCTCTTGTCTGTAGTAACAAAAAACCACCTTCTACAAAGTAGATTGCGGTTCCACGTTAGTACATTTAGTGTTTCAGTGTATATTTTAAACCATATATAGTACGTGAGGCGGATTTAAATTCATATTTCTAGCAGTTAGGGTTTCGATATAGATTTTTAGTTATAGTGTCATATAACAAATTTTTGTTTATATCGATAGATTTATAATTTCGATATATATTGAATTCGTAAATTTGGGTCTATGTAAGACCAAGTGTTAATAAAATGCTAGCAAAAAATAAAAAGAAGTACGAAATTGATGAAATATGGATGACTTATCCACTTTGAAGAAATTGGAAGATTATGCACATAATTGTTCGACAGGACTTTAAGTAGATTTTTTTTATGATATGAACTGACGGGTTCAACCGGTTTTCACATCAAAACCATATATCGAACTAATTATATCGGGTTTTTAATTTAGAACCGCATACCAAGCCGTTACGGTCGGTTTCGGCTTAAAAACCGCAGTTATAACGGGTTCGGCTTGGCGGATCGGTTCTTGTGCATCTCTATTTCATTTTGACCGGTTCTACCTTGGATTCCAAGTAACTTGTGACCGGTTACAACTTGCATTCCAATGTAGCTTGTGATCGGTTACACCTTGATTTCCAAAGTAACTTGTAACCGATTACAACTAGCTACATAACATAGGCTATGACCGGTTATACCACAACTCTCAACAAAAGTTAAGAAAGTGGCTCCGAGCTCGAAACCTGGACGGGAGTGTACTACTATAAGTCGGAAAATTCATAAGAACGATGAATCCGACCATTTACAGGTAAGATTCCATCGGAATATTCTCCGAAATCTTAAACAAACCCTTTTCTGGCGACTTCGAGAAAGTGACCCAAAGCTCGAAACCTGGCCGGGAGTGGACTACTATAAGTCGGAAACTATGTAAGAACGATGATTCCGACCATTTATTTGTAAGAGAAGGTTTTAGGCTTTTTACAAGTCCCATATTACTAGAAGGTTTTCCTATTTTCCCAAAATTTTCCTGATTTGTCCATGCTTTGGAATCATATACAAACATAAAATATAATATAAGCTCAATTTCCCAAATGAATTTTTAAAATAATCCACTAAATTCCAAATTCACACCAAAATCTATGAATTAAAACTAAATATTTAAATATTTTAAGAAACATTAATGAGGGTAGATTTGAAAAATATATATTCTCTTTCTTTTTTCTGAATACGTATGAAAACACAAAAAGGAATAGATGCACATTAAATCACATTAAATCAAAAATGGTATAGAGGGAGTATAATAGATGCACATTAAAAATGGTATAGAGGGAGTATAATAGATGCACATTAAATCAAAAACGAATCCAATCCGTATGATATTAATTTTACTAATAGGAAACGGTATAATCGATGAACATTAACTCAAAAAGGAAATCAATCCGCATGATATTAATCTGACCAATAAGAAACTAAAAGGTATAATCCACGGACATTAACTCAAAAGGAAAGCTCATACGGACTGCCACTTTATCAATGACCACAAATTGGTTTTGAAATGAGGAACTGTTTAGGCGGCAAAATTCACTTGTTTTGAATTAAAGGTTCTTTTTTCGCGGCAAAAGTTCCACTGCTTGTGAAGAAGCTAAACTAACAGCCACGTGTTTCAATCGGATGATAATCGTGATATCCTTGTATCTTAGAAAATTTACCATTCATTTTTCAGAAGGAAAAATAATCGTTTGGTCCTATTTTATGTTGTCCTAAGTTAGTTTGGTCTGCCAACAAAAAGGGAGTTTTGTTTGGTCCTTATTTATTTAAAAATATTAAAATATCTAAAGTTCTCTTTCTTTTCATGTCCGTATTAACTTTTAAAATTGCTCTTATTTCTTTTATGGTTGAAGAAGAAAAGATGCAGAAAGGAGCTGAAAAGATGAAGAACAAGAGTTCTAATTCAACGATGCTCTTACTTTAGAGTTTCATAGGATATGGTGGTAATTTAAGGGGATTTATTGACTAAATCAACTTTTGCTGACTATTTTGGTGGGCCCAGATGTGAAAACTAACAGTTTGGCTACTTTATATAAGACCTAAAAAAATTTGCCGGTTTATTAATTAGGGGTCAGGAAGCTAGTTACTTTCTTAATTTGCCCAAGAAAAACTTAGTAATCATATCACAAATTTTAAAATATGATTTTCTTTGAATCGGTGGTAGCTAAAACTTTGTTGTTGAGATAGGATTATACCAACCAAATATTTTTTGAATTGCTGCCCTGCTGTGCCTCAAAGCAAATAGCGACTCAAGCATTTTTATAGTTGGTGTGGATAACTTGAAAAAGTGATGTACCAACCGGACACTATTAATGATCGCTAAGAAATAGTAGAAATAAATTTATAGCAAGCAAACTATCTGGTAATTGCAAACTTGGTTGCTTGACCGTTAAAGCGACCAAAATTTTGGGCGCTTGCTAAGATTTTGGTCGCTTAAGCCGTGTTTTCTTGTAATGTGATATTCAAAGATCTCCTGGTTACGGACAAGCGACATTTAAACATTTGATGAAGTATAATACTGAACTCTCTTTTTCCCTCAAATATAGATGTTAAGAAAGTGGGTGTTGTTGGCACCCATCAGTAAACATCATGTTAGTTTTTCAACTTTATGTCCCAATTAACTCATTTAGTTGTAATTTAACCAGGGCGTACTTTGGATGAAGTTGGACTTTTGTACATTGTAACTTTGATGAATTCAACATATTGGTAAGTAGTTCAGACCTTGTAGATTATTTCGTGTATGTCTGGCATTCTGAAGTTTCATCCTTTGAACACTCTTAGTTAATGCTTTTACCCTGTGTAAATGGTGGATTGATGACGGCAAGAAGGTTACCATGATCGACTTTCCTCAAAAAGGTGTATGTTAATCATTGCAATGGGTGGGTAGTATTCAGCTGCATTTCTGTCGATGGCAAATATCTGTGTTTCTCTGCATTTTGTATGCTAAAATTGCATTACAAGCATACACTAGGCCAAATGTGGGATTTGGTGACATTTCAGAACTGTCAAGGTATCCGTTTGATGACGGTTTTGGTGAAATCTAGGAGTGTCACTAAATCCAGTGTCATCGTAGGGGTCATTTTATGGTGACAGTTCTGAACTGTCATGCAGCCGTCACAATTAACCCACTAAAACTGTTATCTTATATCTAAAACTGTCATTGTAAGAAACATCAGCAACGGTTTATCATTGAAAACGCCACCTTAACAGCGTTATGGTGGCAGTTTACCCAAATAACCGTCAGCATAAGAAAGATCTGGGACGGTTGATCATTATGTAACACTACTCTTCACAAACCGCCACCTTAAGAATGATCAAATAATAACAATTTATCGATTTTCTCATCGGTATTTATTTAAATTTAAACTGAGAACAAAATATGAAGCCAAATTAACAACAATATACTTGTATATATATTATATTAATGACTTCAATTTACAATCTCATATTATCCAAAAAAAAATAAAAAATAAAAAATTACATTTCAACATTTGAATGCATGATTATGTACATAAAATTCAGCATACAAATTTTATTGTGCATCCGACCAACGCCGATCAGTACTGCAAATTTCACAGCTCTAATACATCATATATATAAGCAAACTTGGGTTTGGTGGAGGAGCTTGAAGCTGATTCAATAAAGCTGGAAACAAGTTACAATCTTCCATAAAATACACCACCACTTCAAAATGAATTAGAAAACCAATTCTCTCAATTCTCTCAATAACCATTAATTTTACTTATCGCAAGAATACACTTTACGCTTTTCCTTTATAATCGAAACAACCACAACGAACAGAAAGAAACAATATATAGGAAAAACCTTGCTTTTTATCTTCTTCTCACCTGGAGTAATTTTTTTTTTCACCTGGAGTAAATACGATCGGCAAAAGACACTTCAAAGATTATGTAACTGTACAAATTAAGCGACAAATTGAAAGAAAGATCTATAAATGAATCAGATGCTAGTATCATTGATAAGGTCCTTTAATTAAATATGACATATTTCGTGTATTGGGTTTAGGAAAATCAATCACTCCATCTGAATTGAGATGGTCAGGGGATTGTCGAAGATGATGTCCACACACAAGGATTGAGGAACAGAATCAAGGAATGCAATTTTCGTTTACCTCTCAAGCCTAAAGGATTTGTGAGCATGACCATTGCTGCAGCATCCTCTCAGTATCCTCTTTTTGGCCCTTCGTTTCAGATTTTGCTGAATTGAGGTCCATTTAATTCAATAAAAAATAACTAATATTCCACATCTTTTTGTTTTTCGTTTTCAAAATCTTAAAGGTGGAGATTCATGATAATTTTAGAGAGAATGAGGGAAGAAGCAACACGAAGTGTTTGTGCAGTGGTGCTCTTTCGCTGTAAAATGGGGGAAGAATGTGAAGGAGAAAGAGATAGGTAGAGGACAGAGCGGCGGAGAATGAGAAATTAGAGTTTAGGGTTTTCACTTATTTGTAGGCAGTACGTGGAACTACGATCTAGGGTGCAGATTCCTGATCGTGCGTTTTGCACGTTTTTTTCTTCGTCTTATGATATGTTCTTCTCATTTGTTCAAGTTTTTCATGTGTGTAGGGGTCGGCCGATCTTACAATTTATTTTTTACGAGAGAAGAATATTTCAGTAAGTGTCGTGTCATTTAATCGTACTTCAAACGTGCTCCGCAAAACAGACTGAAAAGGTTAAATGCCTATTATACACATGCACTGGTGCCGATGGATCCACTATCAAACAAAGTAAGTTTAAAATGTATACATTGTGGAACTACACTTATTATTGGTGTTTAGTGGCGTATACATACGAATAACCATTGATTCATGGAGTTTATTAATTATGAGTTATTGTGATGGTTGGTCACATAAACGTCATATTATTTATGAACTATGATGACGGTTGACTATCTTTTACCGCCATCTAAGTCGACCCCTGTGCTAACTTAACAGTTCAACGAAAAACCGTCACAATACATCAAAAATATGTAACAGTACATAAATGTCACGTATGATAAGCCTATCCTAACAGTTTTTACATTTAACTGTCACAGTAATTTGTTTCAGTGACAGTTAATCCAACCGTCACCATCTGGAACAACATGTAATGACGGTTTTCCACGTTAACCGTCATCTATACTTTACCAGCAATCTATTATGACGCTTTTGGTTGAAACCGTCACCGTATTAAATTTTAAACCGTCACCAAATCCCACATTTGGCCTAGTGATATTACTACGTACTCCTAGTTGATCATAACAACCGTTCATGTTCCATATTCCTAGTTGATCGTTGTATTTCATCGTACCAACTAGAAATATATCTAATCTTGATTTGAGATGGATGGCGTGAGTAATTCAAGTTTTCAGCCAAGTTTGAGCAGTATGGTGTGCTAATGTTCATCTTTTGCTTTTGTATGTTTCTGAAGTTAACAAAGTGAATGACATTCTATGAATGGTGGAGCTACAACAAAAAGAACAATAGAAATGACTTGGAAGAGTCATGGTAACAGTGGTGCTGTTTGTGTTAAATTCACATCCAACTTGCCACATAAATCCATGGTAATAGAAAAACAAACTTCATTATGTTCTTGTGTATCATGTAGTGTTTTTGTGAATATGGATTTTAATATTTATTTTGATTGTTTACTAATGGAAGTTCTCTTCTTTGTAGGTGAACTCATTAGCACACATATTCCTAAATGACCAAACTACTGATGCGCTGTGAAATGACAGTTGGGGTTCTATTCTTCATGTGCTTATTTGAGTTCCTTAGGTAATTCAAGTATGAAAATGCTGTGTAACTCGAGGGTTGGTTCTTTAATTGCTCTTCGGTAATGCCTGTAGATCTCAAACATTAAAATCCCTTTTGGTGGCTGCAGAACAAGATCATAATTGTAAACCCTGATACGGAACTTCTACGACATATACAACTAATGACAGGTTTCAGATGGCAGTTGGCAAGTACATTCTTTTTGATGGTCAGTAATGCCTTAGACTTCCTGTGTTTGACGAGCATTTAAAATTTTTATTTATTTGTTGATAAAACAAGTCTGAATCTGGTTTCTGTTTTTTTTTTGTTTGGAATGTTGGAACTAGGAGACAAGGATCCTTATTTCAATAGTATTTTCAATCACTTGTTGGAATCGTTGTATGTAATTCTTGTGCAATCTTCTCTCTTTTGTTCCTGGTTTCGTATGAGAAGTAGATGCAATTCATTAATATTTTGTAAGTTTCAATTTCAGTGGATAATTTTATGTGTAGGTGGTGAAGGTGTCAAGTGGTTGTTCATTGATATAGTCTTGGTTTTTAATTGCAGCTTAAGACTGGAGTGATGGAAGATTTTGAAGCTTTTTGATTTGTTAAGTTTGCTAGTAAATGAACTGCTGTCTGTGGTAAGCTGCTAGCTCGCATGGAAGATTTTGAAGCTTTTTGATTTGTTAAGTTTGTGAAAGGAATGTAGGTTGAGCATTTTTTTCTTATGGTTGAAATTTTTAAATTTAGAACTTAAAAGGTATGATAATAGAAGTTGTAAACAAACTCATTTTAATACAGATCAAGTTTTAAAGTTGTTATCAATTTAATTTTGTAAAATTCAGTCATCAAATCATTTCTACTGGTTTGATTCTAGATTCAGATTCTGTTGACTCAGATTCAGCTGAATCAAATCCTTTTTTTTTTGTTAAATATAATCGATATAGATCACCGTGTCTATAAGTAGAATCGATTGACAGTTAGAGGAAGTGTTTTTTTTTTTTTAGATTTCAACTTCTGTGAGACATAGTCGTTTTGGAAAAAACCACTTCCAGCTTCCGACTGATGAACACAGTCGTTATTTTGCGATGTTACTTCTAATCCTGACAGTGGTTTAACTTCCATTTTCCACTAGTGTTAGCTAGGTGACAGTAATGTAGTTTTTGGGTCATCAGGTAGATACGTGTATATATTTGATAGTAACGACATATTTTAAGTTATGGTGCAGATTTTGCATCTAGGTTCACAAGATAAATATTGAGTTGAAAGAGCGTAACACTTTTTACCGATCGCTGGACTGATATCTCCTCTTTAAATACTAAACAATCTTTAAATACGATGTAAGAAGCACATCAGTCGATTTTCCTCCATGTCCAAATAGATGTAAGATTTGAAATAGCATTCCAACTTGCTGATTTGCATGTGTGGTAGGGGCCGTAGCCGTAGGGCTGATCCATAAGATGTAAAGGTGCGTTCTTCCCATTTCACATGACATGTTTGTAAACTTTGTTTCTAAATGTTTGTAAGCACTCTTCGATCTTAATTCATCCCCTCGTGGGGATGGATGGATGGACACTTCAAATATCATATTATCATCACCATCATCACACTCTCTAGTCAGTCACCCTGTTCTCTCCGATCCATTGACTACTTTTTTCTAGAGAGACAAAAGAAATGATCATTTATATTACAATCATGAAAGCACCGAAAATTTGGTATCTGTAGCCAATGTTAGACATCCCATGCATGGAAGAAGATGCAAAATATTCTCTTTACAAATTTAAAGATAAGATTTCATTTTATTTTTTGATTTTTTTGGTCGTATTCTTTTATGTAATCAACTGATGAATCGAGAAAGTAAAACAAAATTTTCATGTTTGGTTGTCGACTATATAATTATTAGAAAAATACATGGTACATAGAACTAAGAAAATATAATATATTGTGTATAGTTGCCAAATGCAATTAATGAAATATATATCTCAGGTGATGTTAGCATGAATTCCTAAAGTTTGATTGGTTTGTAAATCATTAAATTATTTTAGTAATGGAGAGAAATGGTTAGGTTGTTAGGAAACAAAAAGCATACATTGAACATTGACAAAAGGAAGGAACATTTGTTAATGTATTAGCTTTTGAAATTTAAGATTTGTTACTAACATTCCTTCCAACAACTAAATCTTGTGTGGCTGTATGGACCGTATGGTGCAGATTTTCCAGCGGGAGTGAGTGTGGACGGGAGACTTGGGAGTGATGGAAGGAGCCACATTGATAAGATGGTAAGTGATGGTCAGCAATGTGATGCATTTGGCATGCGTTTTGCCGTTTTCCAACTTGGTCGGAATTTGCATGATTGCTACAAGGGTTATCAAATCCATCTAAGCGAAATAATCCTCACCATTGCATCCATTGCTTTTAGAATTTATGTATCATTAAATTCATGATTCGCCATCAGTGCCTGTTTGAACAGTTAGAATACAACATCACTATGTCAACATGTTCTGAGTCTTGTGGCGGAAAAGATAACACCATTTCTCAAGTGCATGATCCTTGTTTAGGACCAGTTTTGGACAAGCCCACCTTGCGGTAGGAAAATGGGCTTTCAACCCTCCCCACTAGACACTAGTCCACCACCATTATCAAAGGGGCAACTGTTTTTCTCCTCTCAATACATACATAGCTAGACTATAATTTGATCTCGTGTGTGCTTGCCTAAAGAATTTTATTTCTTTTGAAAGCAATGCTTGGCCAAAGTTGATTGCTTTGAGTTTCAGGTATGTGAGGTGGTGTGAATTTGAGCTGGTTAATAACATCTAGCTCGAAGAATTTGAGAACAAGTTGAAGGGTTTTTTTCTTACTGCAGTGGGCAAGACAATTCTTATTAAACATGTCCTTGGGATGATTTCCTCCGTTTTATATATATGTCTACTAGCCTGCTTCCCAAAGCTGTCATTGAGAAATTAACAAGAATAATCAGGAACTTTTGCTAGGGCATTCCTATGAGACGAAGAAAGGCATTTTATAAAATGGGACAAATTTAATGACGAGAAGGAAGTCGGTGGTTTGGGAATTAGGTCTTTAATGGACCTCAATAGAGCGAAAATAGCCAAAGCTTAATTGGAAGCTTGTTGGATGATTCAAATTGTTTGTGGAGTCAAATAATGCACGCGAAATACCTGGGAATGACTAACTTCTGGGACGCTAAGTAGAAGCTCTTCAACTTGGAAGGCTATGATCACAGTCAGGGAAGATATGAAATATAATTGCATTTGGACTGTTGGAGATGGCGAGCAAATAAACATTGTCAAAGACCCCTGGATTCCGTATGTTCCTACCTCGGAAGTGGTCATCAACAATAATCATGGAGGGCAGGTACAGAAAGTCAGTGATTTGATTCTTCAGAATCCTAGAAGATGGAATGAGAAGATGATTCAAGTATCTTTCGAGAGCAATACGACACATCAGATACTTCAAATCTACATCCCGGACAAGGAGGAAAATATTAAGGACGAGATCATATGGAACCCTCATCCGAATGGTACTTTCACTACACCAAATTCTGGGATGAGAAACAGAACAGAGTCGTTACTAAAAAGGTTGTAACGGCTTTTATCTGTTGCAAAAAGGGGTATTACAATTTTTTTGTAACGACAATGTGGCCGATACAAATTTTTGCTTGTAACGGAGTTTGTAACAGGCAAGAGCCGTTACTACGTGGCGAGTCGTAACAGACGAGAGCCTATACGGAATTTGTGTAACCTTACAGTCGTAACATCTGTGAGCCGTTACGAAAATTTTTGTAACCGCAAAAAATTTACTGCCAGTCAACATTTACCTAGTGAAAATCAGTCAAATTTTGACCAGGTCAACATAGACCGGCAGTTCATTTTCTGCCTGAAAATACAAATAACCTGCATTATATGAGTTTATATAATTGAAATATTACAAGTTGTGCGTAGTTCAATCACAGTTGATAAATACGACCTTGTTTGTTGGATAGAACTTGATTGACTCTCGGACATTGGTCTTTGGTACCATCCGAGTTATTCTCATATCAATCAGTCTCATGGATTTCCTATCTAGTTGATTTACTGATTGTATTGAGAAAGAGATAAAGATCTTTGATATCTTTCTTGATTGAGTCTCACTTTTAAGTTGGTGCTCTCGGAATTATATTGGAGTTTAGTCCATACAGATTTGCCGAACAAAATATTGGGTGTGGTTGTTATACCCCGCGTTTTCACACTTAACCCTGTAATTGCCTCAAAGATTTCCAAAATAATCACCAAAATTTCAGCTTCCTCATCTTTTGCATGTAAAAACACCATGGTGTCATCAGAAAATTGTAGATGAGAGACTAGATTGAGTTGATTGAGAAGCCTGAGATCATTTGGAGTTGCACTGCATTTAACTACTAAGATGAATAAAAAAGGTGACAAGGGATCACTTTGTCTTAGGCCCTTTTGAGGTTTGTATTTCTGAATGGAGCTGCCATTCACTAAGAGAGAGAGAGAGAGTACTGAGACGAAGTCACACAACATCCCATCCAATTGAGCCATCTGGGACCAATACCAGAGTTTTTTAAATCCTTATTTATTGTGTACCAGTTTGACAATATCAAATGCCTTTTGAATGTCAAGTTTACACAAGATTCCTTCAACACTGTTTCGTACATGTTTAACGTTAGGTTACTAATGGCAGTTATTCATCGAGTTACTCTGATAACTACGTTAATGTATATGCATCTCTACGAACTCTTTGAGGTTGTCACAGCCTTACATTAGTAGCAAAGAAACAAGTAAACAACAAGTCCTAAATTTAGAATTACAACAGTAGTGACAAACAAATCCAAGAAAAATTTATTCAAAATCCAATCCTCTATCTTTAGAAAGTACAGTATTAAATATGCCAACCGTTCTTGCAACACCGTGGCTGGTTGGCGAAATAAATACATAAAAACGTTTACCGAATCAATTAACACTATTAAAACGATATGAATTCAAATGCTCACACAGACATATAACTATTAGCTTTGGTTTATCTGCAACAAATTCAAAATATACACTTGGGAATTACATAATTTTTTGTGTGTTATTATGTTTTGGATTGCTTTAAGACCTTCTTTCGATATTCTCCGAGAGCCCATATTGGGAAAGTATTTCTGTATGCTGCATAATGTGACATGCAATTCCTCATAAAAGCCCCAGTCATTTCCTGTCAATTTTACATTGCATATGCATACATAACAATGTTGTCACAAATTAGTTTTCGTTAAATATATAAGTTTGTTCGCTTTAACAAAAGAAAAAACACTAGGAGTACCTGTTGGGGAAAATCACCATTTTCCATTTGACTATTGATTAATACTCTTGCCGCAGAGTGCAAAGGCTTTGAATCCCTATCGGCCTAGTTCACGAAAAAAGGAATCGTTGAGCATTTTCATCGAGCCTTCGATACGAAATTTGGTGCTTGAAATTAGTGTTATAACCGAGATTTTTAACAGTTTACCTGACCACCATGAATTAAACCCATCAGTGCCCAGGCAGTTTGTACCAGATTTGTTCTTCCGTTTCCTAAAGGAATATATTCCTACACTCGCCAACATTAAAAGATAAATATTGTTAATTGAAAAATCTGTCTAAAAAATCCAAAACAACAATCAATCCGATGAGGTAGTATGGATCACCTTATTTGGCATGAGAGGTAACTCTCTCCCCAGCAACCAGACACTTCTTGGGTAGATAGTAGAAAGTCACAAGCTTTGCGAACAGTGTTGCTATTTTTGTAATTCTTCCCAACAGCAGCAAGACCTCGCAATGTATACCATGTCCCATAAGTGAAGCAAATGCCCCAGTTTCCATACCTATGCACAAAATGGAAACCACCCGTCAAGGGATGAATCCCACTTAATGAGATGCAATATATGTTGAAATGAAGGTATTACCATGAACCATCCGGGTTTTGTTGATCTTCTAAGTACTTTACGGCCTTGTCGATAAATGTTAGAACTTCTATCTTCTTGTAAGCACCATGTAGCTTCATGAATGTCGCTAGAGCTTCAACTCCCGCTGATGTGCACTCGACGTATCTGTAATTGTTCATTTACATTTTTCTTATTGTGATGTCAATCCAACTTTACGGCAATAATTCTGAGGGAGAAGGGATAAGAATTCTTACTCGTGCTCGACTATTGTACCTTGAAAGAATTCTGTTGGATTGAGAACCTAAAACAAATCAAATAAATATGTTTACTTCCATACTTATTACCTCAAACAACAAAGTATTGAAGTAGTTACCTCCATCCACTTGTGAGATGATGCTGGCTCCCATGCTACCAGACCACCATTTTCACTCTACATACGTAGCGACATATTCGAATTACAATCAATGAAGTAGGGTAATTGCATTATAGTGATTAGGAAGAGACATGCATGGCTAGCTAGTTAATTACTTGGAGGGAAAGGATGATATCAACTGAATCGTATAATCGTTCCTTTGCCATTTTTGCACCAACAATTTCGGCTGGTAATTGTGAGAACAGGAGACATGCCTATCAAAAAATTTAGAAGAAACTAAGATTAATTATCTCGTTAGTACATCTAAGACAGATTATGTACACATAAATTGAAATTGCGAAAAATATATGTACATATTTGATTATATCCTTAAGTTGTCACTTACAAGCAGTCGTTCTGCAGTACAATCTGAAACCTGCCAGCCGTGATCTTGATCTGAGAATATCCAAGCTCCTTTAGAATTGTGACGAAACATTTTTCGGAAGTCCCCAGAGGGATTGTCTTTAACCTTCAGACACATAAACAAGTGAGAAATACAAAAGAAATGAAAATTTTGAGCTGTAATTTTTTTTAAAAAAAGTTTAAATCACCTGGGAAGACTTTATGAAGCTGTGCCCTTTCATAAGAGTTTCCGGGATTTCGACTGTAAGATCATCACTTGCTAAAAGTGCTTGAACTGCGAAACCAGTATCCCACATTTGGCTTCCGAAACTCTGCACTCGGAGCCCATCTTCAGCCATCCACGGGTAATCTGGAATTCTTGCCAGATGCTTTTTGAATGCATCTGAGTTTGGATCTTCTACCCAACAAGCAAGCATACATAACGCCTACAAACTTAATGTAAATTCGTCAAGACAGGTCAACTGTGTGGTCAAAGACCAAAAAAGTTGTGTGATCTTTTTTTTAGGATTCAAAGATTACTTTTACGAGACCCAAATGAAAATTTATCCAATTATTCATAAACGCTGCAAGACTTAAATGCCAGAAAAAAAGAAAAACAAAGAAAGAAAAAAAATCCAGTGGTGGTTTGCGCAACACCTCTGTCATTTTGTCAGTCAGATGACTTAGTTTCATTTTAGAGACCCTTCATTTTATTACATCTGAAAATCTACTAAATATATTCACATTGAACTTACCTTCTCCACTGAACCAATAGTGATGTAGCGACTATTCTCGTCTTCGTAATGAATGTGTTTCATAGTTATATCTAATGACTTGTCTCTTAGCAATGAAAAAGACCACCATTTTGCCAGAGGCTCAGTTAAAAAATACAGCGAGTCCTAGATCATGTCTTGAATGGAAGGGTGTGGATAGTACAGATCCTCCTGCAATACTTAACATATATAAGACCCGACACACTATTTGGTTAAAATAAAATGTCTCAATCCGTGCTTCGTAAATACAAAACACGAACCTTTGCGCAAGAGTGGCACATATTTTTCCAGTTAATTTCATTGTAAGGTTGAATATGCAGCTCCTTCCGTAGAGATAAAATCAGATCAGTGATCGGACCGACAAATCTTCTCCCGTATAAATACGATATTGGCATGTATCCTAACCTAGTGTAACACAACATATACCTGCATATGTAGGTGTGATCGATGGTGAAAGGTTAGTTGTCGAATGCCGTATGAATCATTAAGCCACAAAGTTCTCCCAACTAACCATAACAATAATTTGGCAGGTCGCTCTTAAAACGGTACACGTTAATAGTACAACTTTTAACCAGAAGGTAACATTATCATTTAGGGACATTTCCGATAAACTTTTTTGTGAGTTTATAAAACTAACTAGGATTCGCTTAGTTGGCCAGGATCTGACTTTCATACTTGAAGTCATAGATCTAGTTCTCCTGTTGATCGCTTCAATAAGAAAAGAAAAATTGCATCATGTACATACCAGGATGCATAGGCAAAATGAACGGAAGAACCCAAAACTCTGGAGGTGTCGGATTACACCCGGACCAGTCATAAACTCCAAGTATCTGCATCCATTCATGTATTTTTCATGAACTTCTACTTTAGTTAATAATAAAATCCTTATTTACAGTTAAATAACGTTTTGTAACTATATAACATAACGAAAGCCAAATCTTTCCCCATGATGGTATGGATGTTACACCACCATGACTAAGGATCCAGTTCTGAGCTCTAGTGCAAGCATTGTCTATACCACCCTCAGGTCCTTCGCCTAAGATCCGCATACAAATATAGTTGAAGGCAGTACAAAACATCATACTATGACCCTCAATGTGAAACCCAAATCCTTTATCTTTGTTCTACAAAATTACAGCCTTCACTATAAGTTAGCATGAAATATATACAGTTTGGTTAGAACTGAATGAAAATAAAATTATACGTATAAACTTATAGATCCCGGGCTGGCCATACATACCTGATGACAGTACATATATCGCAGTGCCTCCTTTCTATGTTCAGGTGATAGAATTGTATTAAGAGTTCCAGTAATACTTAACGCAAAAACCTGAATATTTCAGCATCAAACGTTGAGCAAAAACTATTTATGCATAGAGCAAAGAAATATGCTGCTGAGTAATGCATTTTCACTTACAAGGGGTGGCATAAAATACAACGGCCCACCGATTTCAGCACCCCAGTGTCCATCATCTAATTGGATTGCTGAAAAGAATCTGATGCCTCTCCTAAGTGCCGTTGTTGTAGCCTTTAGGGTTACTTCTTCATCATTGCTAATTTTCACTGGTGGTATGCTTAGATCAAATTTATCTTTATTTTCTCGCAACCGCTGCAGATTTACATGTCAAATGATGCACGGGATCCATTAGATACACTGATGGGAAAATTATAATTTCAAGCTTACAACTTCATATTTGCTATTAATTGCTACCAGTGTTCATACCTGCATGCGCAACAGAACATCCCCCGACGCCTTGACCTTGAACCTGTTTTTTGTAGAACTCCACCTCATGTCGCTCTTCAGGTGTTCCAGCGTTAGGATCGAATTCCCAAGTTTGTCTTCCGACAAAGTTATTGGTACTAGAAAGCCACTCTCTAAATGGTCCTCCGCTATCCGCCACCTTAAGCTTCCACATACTTTAGAAAAGTATAGAGACCTCACCTTATGATTTCAATACACAAGTGATATATATCTTAAGGTTGGTGTTTCTTCAATGAAACTTAGTGCATTCTACCCTCATTAGATTTATATGTGTAGAGGTAGATATATAGATAAGATATTAATGCTCAACATTAATTATTACACAAAGTTGCAGATCTTAGTCAAGTATTGTATAACCCGTTCAGGATTCAAAGGCAGCAAAGGAGGTGCTCTATGGAGGGTTTTTTGTCATTTTCAGTAGATAATGGGCAGTAAGGCAGTAATTTGTAAAAGTAAATCGTCAAGGAGAAAGCTACTTTTATGAGAGCGAAATCTGATATTCTGCCTCTCTTACACCTTGTTAGTTTTTTCTGACTCATGTGAGTCGTCCGAATTTGACTCATCTGGATCTGTCTGATATCACCTGACTCATCAGAATTTAATTCAATATGTTTTTTTTCCGAGTCAGATCTAACTCATCTGACTCAAAAATATATGAGTCAGTGGCTTAGTTTCATGAATGCTAGGGACATTTTATTTCCTAACTCAAATGAGTCTGAATCAGGGGTTATGTCTGAGTCAGATCAGAGTCAGATTTGACTCAAAATAAAAAACAAACAATCTGATATTTAGATTCGGGACCGAGTCAAATTCAAATACGGAATCAGCAAAAAAACAAACACACTCTAGTTTGAGAGAGTCAATAATGGGTAAAAGCCACTATCAACGACCACGTTTGACCAAACCTACACAAACCGTAACCATCCTGTTATGGATGTGGCAGCGAATCGGCCGGTACTTAATTTTTATTAAGAAGATGCATTAATACGTATGATGGGACTCTCAATTATATAATACTTATGGGATAAAGTTATGGTGGTGAGGAACTTGATGTTCATGACAACCATTAAATTTATATTCAATTCAGTGATAATTATGTCCTTCTGGACAACCATTAATTCTCATTAATGGTGCATTTATGCATAAACAAAATTGAAAAGGTTGCGTACGCTAATGGACATTAAGTTATCAAATCACAAACTTTATAATCGTCAATCCAAAAAATTGGCAGATGGGAAGTGGGAAAAGGGAATAATATACATCTTTGGTGTGACAATCGGGTACCAAACCAAATGGCTCTCATAACTAAGCCAGATAACTGGCCAGAACACATCCAGAGAGTAAATGATCTTATCATAAATCACACTCAATGGAATGAAGAGCTCATCTCTGAACTCTTTGACAACAACATGGCAAATCAGATAAAGAACACAATAATCCATCACAATCAAGAGGATAGAGTCATCTGGCCTCTAACCAGAGATTGAAATTTTTCTGTCAAAACTCTCTATAAGGAGCTAACAAAAAGCAAAGATACTACACCAAGAAGAAATAAAAATTGGAAGGCTATTTGGAATTTGAACACTAGCCCCTCAATTAGGCTATTCACATGGAAAGCAGCACACAACATCCTCCCAACTGGAGCAAAAGTGGGGAAGCACCTGAATTACATTGAAGATATATTGCAAAATCTGCAACTGCCAAAGGGAGACTCTAACTCATCTTTTTATGTATTGTCCTATTACTATTCAAGTTTGGTTAGAACTAAAAATTGACCCAAATTTAATGTACAGAGGACCTATTGATTTTCAAGTTTGGTTATCTCATATCCTAGACAATACTAGAAACCATCATAAAAACAATGAATGGGATGAGCTTTACTTAACTGTTCTCTGGCGTATCTGGAAGGAAAGATGTAATGTTCATTTCAATAACTCTAAAGTCTCTGCTCAGACTTTAGCTAAAACAATTCAGAGTTACATGAATATGAGAAAGGCAGCAGAGAACAAAAACAAAAACAACTTTATACATACAGGTTATTGCATGTTTGCAGCTGAGAACAAAACAATTGAATTTAGAATACAATGGAAACCACCTCCTATATTTACTCTGAAATTGAATATAGCAATCTACTTTAACAGTACGCGAAATGTTTATGGAATATGACTAATGTTATATGATTTTACAGGGGAATGTACAGGGGCAAGAGGCATTGGGCACGTCCAGAAGAGCACCATAGAGACAACAAGGATAGCTGCTCAGGAGACATTCAAATGGGAAGCAGAATTGGGGAGCAGGATTGAAATTGAGTCCAACTCTTGCGAGCTGATAAAGCTGACCAGGAAACTTCATGCTGAGCGGATACTCCGAAGATTTCAACTGAAGGAAATAACTGTTAATTATTTTGAGATTGCTACTTGGAGCACCACAAACTCCAATCAAAACTATATAGCTTTAAATCTAGCAAACTATATTTCAAGTTGTAATATTAATAGACAATGGAGGGGCTCTGAAATACAGAACCTAAACCAGCAAATCAATCATTAGAGATTTGGCTTAAAACACTGGGCAAGGGAACTTAGCTGGTAGACATTACAGGGGACAGGTTACCATGTATGAAAACCAGAACCACCAGTTGTTACTGTATAAGCTTTGTTTTAGCTTCTTTTTCTTATATAAAAAAAAAGGTGGCCGGTCCGGAAGGGTAAGCAGGACAAGTGGGGTTTGGGGCAACAAGAGGTGAGGGCAACCAAGTATATCTTTTATGTTTGGATTTCTTTGTATAATAAATAATTACTAGGGACATGTATATAATTTACATAAAAATATAAGGGAAAAAATAGGTTAATTAGGACTTAAACAGTTATCCGTAATAATATGATTGCATCTTTTGTCCCATTTTTTCAGTTTTTCTTTATAATTATTATTTTCTGATATAACTGAATATTTTTTTTTATAAAATATAAATCCTTGATTATTATTGAATCATTTTCTTCTATAAAATATTAATTTTATATGGTTGATTGATTTTAGAGAATCAAAGTTTTAATTTACTAATAACTAAATTGAATCCGTCTAGAAAATTACATACATAGTCTTATTTCCTGTTTAGAAAAACATATATAATTAACTGTATTTTTGTTATCATACATGATGCTTTGGTGAGTTTTTTTTAAGGTTTCTCTTAAATATAACCCACACTTTTATTAATCATAGTCCACTTGATTTTGGTCAGTATTGGTCTACTATAATTTGAACTTTGACTTTTCTATTATTATCCATAGCCTATAAACTAGGTTAGTGAATTACTGATTAAATGAAACACCGAGTTGATCGATTATTGACTCGGTGACCCCTAAAAAAGTATTAAGGACTACTAGATCAACCGAGAAAAAAAAATAATCTGACATCTATGTTCTTGATATGGCTTGATCGATCCAAAAGCTTCTTATGAGGTGTGCATACTTTCTTGTCTGCCTACCATTAGCATCAATGGCAAGAATCGTAGCATCCAGCTGAGTAGCGCCATAGATCGTATTTTAGAAGAAAACAAATCATTTGTATGACCGAGAGAATCGAGCAAAACAACATGATACTCTTTCGGAACTCTCATCCAGTATGCCAACATTTGTGGCTCCTTCCGTTTGTACAGTGTCAATCTCTTGTTTGCCCAATTTTGTATGCTCTGCATTCCTAATTCAAAATATTAATGGAAATATTGATCAAATTAAAGTTTTATATTCATGGAAGATATTAGAGTACAACGGGCTGAAACTTGTTTTTAGTCTGTTAAATCAATAAACTGGGTACTCGGTGTTTTTTGAATGATGAACCTTAAACGTGGAAACAGCCAAACATGGATGTTCCCTTTTGTAAACAATAAATTCTAGGAAAACTTCTTTCTTTTTTTTGATTGATTCGTTAGTTCATCCCATGATGAATTAGACCCCGGAGATGATTCGATGGACTGTTTTTTTTATTTATTTTTCTAAAAAAAAATGAAAATGAAAACTCTATGGTTCATGACTAGAGGTTGAAGAAGAGAGTTTGGAGAGTGAGTAATTCTGATCTCACAATGTATGTTCTCAATGGTCTTGGAGTATGACAATTTTTTCATCTCTGCACAAAATAGAGAAACCCCATTTACATTTGCAGAGCTTAAAGCAAGATTACTAAATCATGAGCAATGGCTACATGACCAAGAACAAGAAGTTAGCAGTCTTCATCTTTCTTTAGCAATAGTGTGAATTCTGGAAGAAACAACAACATTGGTAATATGGGTATGATGCAAAAGGAAAAAACCTCATTGATTGGATCGTCTAGTGCCACTGCTGATGCATCAGATGGTTTTCATGAAAGACTCATATTGACTACTCTACTATTGAGTGTCAAATATGCAGAAAGAAGGGTCATTTTGCTAGCAAGTGCTTCTTCAGATATGCACCACCATCTAGTTCAGTTGATCAAGATTCCTCTCAAAGTGCAAATTCTGCGGCTGTTCAACATATGGAACAAGCTTTTAGTGGTATTCAGATTGATGCAACAGACAAATGTGATGATCCTTCTGGTGCTGCTAGTTCCGCAGGTTGGTTTTCTACCTAAAGGGGTATACATTTGTGTTTGAGTTATCACTCTTCCAGGTAACTCATTCACTTTACTACATTTTTTGAATAGCTTCATACCTTCAATTTTTCTTTTCAATACCCTTCACCATATTCACTATCTTTCCAGATTCTAGTACTAAAATCTTTTCTAATAACTAGTTTCTCAAAATACTACGTACCTTTTCAATATCTTAGTAACTGGTACTAAAAACAAATCAATACCCAGTTTTTTTTTCATCAATATCAAGTTGAGTCTCTTAACCAACAGAGAACATTCCTCAAAACAAGTTGAGTCTCTTAACCAACAGAGAGCACCCCTAAAATCAAGTTGAGTCTCTTAACTAACATAGAACATCAAAAACAAATACTTTTACTAATAAGTACCAGTTCAATAGCTAAATAGTCTTTTGCTATCTGAGTTTTACTTATTGTTCTACAATTTGCTGCTGAAAACTACTACTTTCTATATCGTTGATAGTCTCACTGGTGCTTTAACTTCATCAACTGTTGCTGTTGTTACTTCATCAAATGCTGCTGATAATATTACTTCCTGCTGCTACTACTACCGCTGAGAGTTATTGCTGAAGTTTCTTTTGGCTTTGTGTTACTTTTGCTGCAATTTTGTTTGTCAGTTCTATTGTCTTTCGTTTCTTTTTTGAGTACGCGTAGTTATCTCATTTTGGCTCTTGTTGAGTGGGTGTTGTACTTTTATTTTTACTCTTAAAACTTTTACAATTTCTGTTTGTAAAGTTTGAGGGGGTGTATTAGGATATGTAGTCATAGCCAGTCTGTTGACTATGGTCCTAGTTATGCACATGTGTGCAGGTCATAAGAATTTGTCTTCTATAAATACCTATGTCCTGTATCCTCAATGTACATTGAATAACATCTGTAATAACAACTTCATAATATCAATTCTATTCATTCAATATTTTTCTCAGTAAATTGGTTTTGAATGGAGGAACAGAAGAACTATGGAGGGCTTCAAATGTTCCAGTTCCAACGTTATGGGACAAACAGCAGCGCAAAAATCACAGCATTTCGGTCATATGGACAAGTAAATAGTAAGGTCTCCAATGCTTAGAGGGTCGTATTTGTACAAATTTTGTATTTATACTTGAGAAAAATCAATCATAAAAAGTCAGATAAAATCCGAAACAAAACATTAAATGATGTTCCACATTAACAGAAACTACAATATAATTGATAGTATTTTCAAAATGGTAACAAAGGAATTATTGTCGGTTTTGGTGTTATCAAAAGCGGTGATGATGAGATAGTAACATTGGTTTTGAATGGAGGAACAGAAGAATTATGGAGGATTTCAAATGTTCCAGTTCCAATCTTATGGGACAAACAGCAGCTATTACTTGCAAAAATCACAGCATTCCGGTCCACTGGATTGAAAAATTTGAGCATGCCACCAATTTTTTTCGATAACACGTGACCCTCTAGTTCAATTTTCTGGTGCACTAATCGCCAAACCCAACCTCCATTGGTGCAGTCCTCCTCAAGTATCCAAACACTGAGAAAAGCCGGCATATCTCTTGTCCGATCAATATGGCCATAATAGATGGAACCTTCTGACTCGCCAAAAAACCCATCTAGCCTTTTATATATAGGCCAATTACCGGGCAATTCGATCGTTTTGCATTGATTTCTCTTGAGATTATAAGCTCTGATGATAGGTTTATTGCTCCCTCCGTCTTCATCAGTCCAATACAAGACTCCGCTGCGGATAATCATATCGCTATAACAAATAAATATACCTTTACTACCATGAATATTGTGTATATTCCACTCACCCGTCTCAGAAGAGAAGATCTGGAAGCTGAAATAATGAGCATCTCTGACAAAAACTGGAATGAAAATCACCTTATAATTACATGTAAGATTACTGACCGAGTATTCAGATACTAGTCTAGTATATCCAACGTTTCCCATATCCTGCTTAGGGCGACGAGGAAGTGAGACTCGTTGTTTGGTTAGAGGATTAAATACGTAGTAACACCTCCAACGACGTGTTGAATACAGAACTAAACCATTATTGCACGAATCTAAAAGGCGTAAACGCCATATGGATGAATCTAAGAGAATATTGAAACAAAATTCATTATGACTCTCATGATGAAGTTTTTGAGAGGAAGTTTGAAATAATTGGATATGAGATACCGGTGATTGATTCAAAATACTAGTAGTGGTCTTGAATACCTTTTTCACGAGTGATGCATCAGAGAGAAGTCTAAGCCATAGCTTAGAAACGCACCTGAACTTGTATACATATTTGTATGGAAGACGAAGAAAGATGTCATGAAAAACATCCGTTGGTAAATTTACAAAATCTTCTGTGTTGGAATTCAATGTAGAACACATTGTAACTGAAGCCTCCTTGCTTGAGAAGAATCATGGAATTAGTTCAATCATTGTCTCTGTCTTTATTTATGAACTCATTTATTTTATATATGGTTATTAAATAAATCTACATATTACTTCATGTACACTAGTCATGAGACGTGCTATCAACAAACAATCACTAGAAGAAGCCGGCCATTTACACGTCCTCTCTGCAAGCGTGCTATCAACGAACCTGATAAATAAGACATATTCAACATTAACTATTCCATGAATCAGAAAAAAGGGGCACAAAAGACTTGTACCCCAAGAGAATACAAGGGAGCTATGTTGTAAAATGCGTCCTAGGAGCTCTAGGCGCGCAAGTCACCCAAGGGGCGCCTAGAAAGAAAAAAGGGTACAAGGCGCCAAAGTATGAGTATTTTTGTATTTTATTTTCTATTTTATCTTCCGCGCCCCTAATACAACATAGCAAGGGAGAGGGGGAAAAAAATAAGGAAAGACAGAAAAGCATTAAAGCAAAAAAGTAGAAGAAAAAGAACTTAAAAAGCCGTCCTAAGGGGCTGAAAATACTGATTTCCAATTGCTAATAACATAAGCAAAATAAATCTGCTGAAACTCCATAAACTTAAATCCCAACAAAAAAACCAAGACTTCGCTTTTTCTATGAATCCTGTTTTAGGGCATACGTAAAACTTTCAAGGCATACTGAATAAAGATAAAAACTGGTTGTAAATATCAAAATCAATAACCCCTTAACCAAATATTTTTTGTAATAGCAAATCTGTCCTTTTAGGATTAGTGTTAATACTAATGATTAGTTATTAATAATCCTGATTACTGATTACTGATTACTGATTAGTGATTAAGATAATTTAGTTATAAATTTGTGTAGATGAAAAATTTTTAGAATTTTTTTTCGGAGAAGAAGAACCCAATGCTTTTAATACACAGGTACACTTCTATCTTATGTTTAATCTCACTTTGTAGCTCGAAATCATCAAAAATTTGTATTTTTTCACTATGGTTCGACGAACCAGGAATATGTTCGGCTTAAATTTATCAGCCGAACCCACCTAGTTATTGACAAATGATGAACAGTTCGGCTAGCTGAAAGTGTTATGGTTAGCCGCCGAACCTTTATTTTGTTGCTTCTCGCCTATTTGCTAGACCCTAGTTCGGCTTGTTTTAAAGTGTCATAAAGAGCCGAACCTACTCCTGAGAGTTTTGGAAGAAAAAGTGTTAAAGGTTCGGCTTATTTGGTGAATATCGTAAGTGCCGAACCTTTTGGAAATACATGGTTCGGCTTTTTACATAAGTAGAATACAAGCCGAACATTATCATATATATTCCTGAGAATTGTTGGGTTCAGAATTTTTTAGTGGTTCGGCATATATTGTGAATATCGTACGAGCTGAACCTTATAAATGTACTAGGTTCGGCACATATTATGATTATCGAATACGCCGAACCCCTATGCATCTCTATCTGTGACTAGGTTCGGCTTGAAATTTCATGAAATTTCATGCCGAACTGTTCATATACAATTACAGGAAGCTTTTGTGAAGAACAGTTGGGCTAAAAACGCAACTCAATTTTGAGCCGAACCCAACACCGTAACCGTCATTTAATCGATGAAAAACAACAAATGGGAGATTGGGTTTGTAAAACTTACTTTTTTATCCTCATTTCCGGAGTTGGAGATGCAGTTGGTTCAATTGGTGGTTGATTTTCAGTTTTTACACCTTCATCTTCAATTGGTTCTTCTTCTTCAATTGATGGATTAGAAGACGATTTGGTTTGCCTAGTCCCTGCTTTTCTTTGTACGAGTCATTATGTAATTGAGTTTAATCGACGATTAAATTTTTACGAATCAATAATTAATCACGGTGATGAATTTTTTTTTTCGCGGGAGAGGAAGAGTTCGGCTAGAGGAAGAAGAAGAAGAGATGTTAAGGGAAACTGATTTTGATTTTTTAGAAAACTTTTTTTCGATTTTTGTATTAAGGTATATAGGTAATTGAACTACCCATAGGGTACCCCTTATAAGGTCACCCAAGATGGGACTATTGTTTTGTATGCCCTGAAAATTTTACGTATGCCCTAAAACAGGGTTCTTTGCTATTACTCCTTAAAGCTCCATCTTCTTGTCCAAGAAAACCCTTACAATTCTTTCCAACCAAATACACCGAAAGACCAAAGCAGGTATCATAGCCGACAATTTCTTCTGCCGCTTATTCAAATTCTTTGTATGCCAAGTGCATAACAATGTTCTCGTCGAGGAGGGGATATCATTTCTAATACGGTAGTTCCAAAATCCTTGCGCAAAGGCACAATGAATAAACAACTGATCCAAAGTTTCCGTTGCATCACAAAATACAAAACCTCCTTCAATAGACATACCTATCCGTATAAGTAGAGGTGTAAATTGGTCCGTGCCAGCACGGGCACAGCACAACACGTGAGTTAGCCTAGTACAACACATAACGTTAGCTTAAGTTGCTGTACTGGGCCAGGATAATCGGTACAGTGGCACAACAAAACACGAGGCACGGATAAGCACGTGGCACAGCACGGAACAACACGCTAACAAAGCACGTCATAACATGTATAAAATTACTGCACAATCTTGTACAATAAAACACATTTTTTTTGTATATTTCACAAAAGAGTGTTTATTTTAACCATTTTTTGACATTCTATTTTCGTTATGTTGAATTATTTCAATAACAATACATATAATATCTAAATATGTTGAAAAATATTTATTTTGAAAAATGTAAAATAAATGTGTCAGGCACAGCACGACACAACAAGCCTTAATTTCCGGCACGACATACAGCACGGCGGGCTCACCTCTTAATGGGATGTGCTGGGTTGTGCCTGCACGTTTTACACCTCTACGTATAAGTATATCCTTAGTAGGCAATTTATTTTGAAACACAACCCCAACAAAGAGCGCAATTTTAGGAGGATATTTCTTCCTCCAAAACTATCGAGGTACTGAGTAGAATCCGACTCGTAACAAGATTTGACTGAAAATATCTTATGCTTGTTGAGAATCCAATTATGTGGTTAGAATTGGGATATTAAAAATAAAAAATAATCCCTCATTCATTCTGCTGTCACTGTGTGGTTCAATCAGAGACATGGGCAACAGTTTTAGTAACAAGAACTGCGAATGCAAGAAGATGGACTAAAGTATTATTTGAGACGGATTCTGAGTACCTCATACATTTCATTAAATCTCCAAAGGAATCCCCTTGGTATATTTCAGAACTGATCGTAGAAATTAAGCACCGAATGCGTCATATTCCATGTTGTACAATTCAGCACAATTATAGAGAATGAAACCAAGACGATCTAGCAAATTATGCGGCAGACGGTAGCAAAACTGGAAACTACTCAACCTAAATATGGGACCAAGCAAACCCGTGTTTTCTTAACCAAATTTTATTAAGCGACTCTAGGGGAGTCACCTTCCCCGTTTAATAACAGTTTAGTAAATATTATATATGCATGTTTCAAAAGAAAAACTATGTGGGTTCAAGTTTCCTTTTTAATTACACTATCTTTAAATCCGTTATGTTTAAATTTCATACATTCGGGAGCATAAAAATACAATTAGTGTGTGCATTTTTAAGCATAGCCGTGTGTGTGCGCATTTTAGTCTGTAATAGCATAGAGTGCGAGCATACTTAAGTACACTCGAGTACTGGCAGACCGCTAGTAATAAATTGTTTAGCTTACTATTGCTTTAACCCCAAAGACTTTTAAAGAACGATTTTTTAGGGACCATGATTTTTTTGAGGGGACCATGATTTACTTAGGCCACCTTCCCTACACTTATAAAGGGTGTCCTAAAGTTAGGAAATGACTAATTTAACCTTTTCTTTTGTTTAAATTATGACTAACCTTATAACCCCCTCTTAAACCTACTAGCTTAATTAAAACTCAAATTCATAAACACAATCTTATCTACTAATCAAATTTCATTTTAAACTCTTCTCTTGTCCTCGTGTTTTCTCTTACATTTTCATAAACATTTTAAATCCGGATTTTAGAAAATTGTATATAGAGGTACTTTCCGACTAGCCCATGTCTTATTTATACATTTGTGATCGATAAATTGAGTGAGTAGTAATCATAAAAATTGAAGTTGCAGAGAGAAGTTCGTCTAGGAATTTTGTGAAAAAACTTTATCGAACTAGCCGAACTTGCTGGAGATGAAGAACTTGAAGAACAGTTCGGCTGTTTCGCAAAAAAAAAGTTCCTAACCGAACTTTTAAATTTCCTAGCCGAACTTTTAATTTCCTAACCGAACTTTTAAATTTCCTAACCGAACTTTTAATTTCCTAACCGAATTTTCATATAAAAGTTCGGTTACGTCGCAACTTTTTTCCTCGTAACCAAACTTTTCTCTGAAATCCTATATATTAAGTTCGGTTACGCCGCAATTTTCCAATTTCCGAACCGAACTTTTTATTTCCTAACCGAACTTTTCTCTGAAATCCTATAATATTTAGTTCGGTTACGTCACAATTTTTTTTTCCTAACTGAATTCCCTATATATGTAGTTCGGTTACATCGCAAATTTTTCTCCTAACCAAACTTTTCTCTGAAAGCAAAAAACTCCATTCAAACCAAGTTCGGCTACCTGCGCTTTCATGAACATTAGCCGAACTACATTAGAAGATAAGTTCAGCTACCTGTTCTTCAGATCTTGAAGCCGAACTTGTTTGACTTAACCCAATTCAGGCTATAAAATTTCTCATTTTCAGAAAATTTTGGCCAATTCAAGCAACAAAAAACTAAATTTGAAGTATGCTTGGGTGGTTTGAAGGTTCGGATTCAAAAAATAAAAAAATAATTGAGTTTTTCCAACTCTTATATTCTCATTCTTCTTCCCACTCAATAACTTAATTTTAAGAAAATAATATTTATTTTATGTTACACTAATCACTAATTACTTACACTAACTAATCATTACACAAACTTAATTAGGAAGAATAATTTTATTATTAACATAAATATTTGGATAAGGGGTGTCTTCACTTTACTTCTAAATGTCTTACTAAAAATAGAACCATGGTCCCCAGAAAATCCATGGTCCCCAAAAAATCGTTCCTTTTAAAGCTCGTTCGCATTTTAATTGAGCCCGTTATAAGAGCCATCCGATTGCATGCTACATTGCTACTCGGTACTCATTATGATTTAGTATGTAAAGAACCTGCAGTTTGATTCTTGTGCAGCTTGCCATGTGAATTTATACATCCCCAGCCGTCCCCAATCAGATAGTAAAAGGTATCGTGTTGATTTACCAACGGAGGTTATACGAGACCTTCATTTGTCTTTCGTCATTAAAACCAGTGTATAAATTGAGGTGTGTTACCGATCAATTTTTTTTCTTCTTTGAGGTGTGTGATAAGTAAATATTTGTATTATTAACTAATTGGACGTTATCTCAAATTCTTTTGTTTATAAGATTCAAAGGCCAAAATTAAATCATCAGTTAGAATCCAAGAGATGTTATATCATCTTATTTTTTGTGGAATATATTTTGGAATTAGATTTGGATATTCATTTCAGGTATAATATTGTTTTGATAGACTTAAACTATATTGGGTATAAATAGTTATGATCACCTTCTCTGAGTTACACACAAATGACGGTACCATTTAATAACCAAATACAATGGTAAATGAATTCTTTTCCATGGGAAGTTGGTCGGGGAAAGAAGAATCTCTTTTATACTCAGCATTATAATATCCAGTATCCTTCCGAAACTGAATATCATAATAGAGAGTTTTTTCTTCCTCCACCGGCTTCCCATGGAAAAAGAATCTTTTTTTTTTTTTTTTTTGAAAGAAAAGCGAAGGAGATGTCATTAAGGCACAAAGCAGAGAGTTTAAACATTACATGACCTTTTTTCAAATTCTAATCTAGATCTGACACTCAAAGGAAGAACATTACACCATTTCCTAATACAATTATTACTTCTAGCATACTTGGCAAGTAGATCAGCTACTTGGTTACAATCTCTACTCCTAAAACACATTTGAACATTTCGTAGACACTGAACTAAATGTTGACACTCCTTGATAAGAAAAGTATCCTCCCATCTGGTAGTGATATGAGCTCAAGTTATATTTTCCATGACTTCTTTGCTGTCTACTTCCACAATAACATTCTGCAGCTGCAACTGGATGATCCATTGTAGAGCTTTTAGAGTAGCCATTGCTTCAGCTTGAGCAACATCTCTAACTCTTTCTACCAGAGTCTAGGCTTCCACCATCATCCCTGTAAAATCTCTTATGATTAGAGCAATACCAGCAATAGAATGTTCAGGTAAACAGAAGCACCAATATTAATTTTTAGTTTTCCTATAGGGGTGGAGTCCAATTCTTGTTATTACTGCAGCTATCTCTGTTTCTATGAATCTGGGTTCTAGCAACTTGAGTCAGATTATCATTTCAGCAGGTATGTTTGTTTATGCATGATCCTAGGGAGCCTCACATGCAGGCCCTTAAGAGGATCCTTCGTTATCTTCATGGTACTCTTGATCATGGCTTGTTCCTATCTGCTTCCACATTTTCTGGATTAACTGCATATTCCGATGACGATTGGGCGGGGTGTCCGGATTCTCGTCGGTCGACTTCCGCCTACTGCATCTTTCTTGGTGACAACCTGGTTCCCTGTTCTTCTAAGCGTCAGGCAACTGTCTCTCGCTCCAGTGCTGAAGCTGAATATCGAGGAATTGTGAATGCAGTTGCTGAGACTACTTGGCTTCGCAACTTACTCCTTGAGTTACATCTACCTCTATGACGTGCCACTATTGTATACTGTGATAACATCAGTGCAATCTATATGTCTGGAGATCATGTTCAATATCAACGCACCAAATATGTGGAGATTGATATACATTTCGTACGTGATCGTGTTCGTATTGGTGACATTCATGTCTTGCACATCCCCTCGTAAAATCAATATGCTAATATCTTTACCAAGGGCCTTCCACGACAGCTATTTACTCGTTTCCGTACTAGTCTGAGCGTCTGCTCTTCTCCCGCTCCGACTAAGGAAGTGTAATAGATTAGATATTATTCTGTTTACCATACTTACCTTTATCTTTTACATATTCTACATTAACTGCTATATTCTTGAGATATTATCACAATAAGATATATATGACAACCAAAGGGGAGGAGAACTCTCCAGGGCAGATTAATCACAATCCAAGATTATGAATTTGTGGTAATGATTTAAATAGAGTTGGACTTGATGGTGCGACGGGTTATTGAATGGGTCATACATGAACATCCATGGGATAGTAGTACTGGGAATAATGTTGTATATTTTGTTGATGAAAGATGGTGCAGATAAAAGAGAATTCCATAACTTTGATACGCACCTGAATCTGTACACCGGTTTTGATAACGGAAGACGAAAGAATATCTCGTATAATACCTCCGTTGGAAAATTAACACCATACACTACGGAAAAATAGTGATCTACAATTGTAGATTGACAACTCGTAAATTTAAAGTTGTAAAAGGTTGCATTTTTTACAACTTTTTCCAAACAAAAAGTTGTCAAAGTAAAAAACGTAAAACTCTTAGGACCAGAGAGGACCAAAGAGTAGTTGCGAGAATCAAAACCAAAATGTTTTGTGGAAAAGAGTTGCAAAGAGTAGTGACCACCTTTAGACTTAACAATTCATACTGCGAATCGATGTATAACAACTTTGATAAGGGTTGGAGTCTAATGATTTCAATAATTGGTACAGGAATTTAATATTAGATACCATTAGCATCCCTATGATAGCAAGTATTGGAGACGGTTAGCGAGAATATTTTTTAGATGTTTTTAAGAAGACTAATGCTTCATCTGCCCTTTCTACGTGAGTATCTCACAGGAAGGAGGTAACTCTTAGCAACTAAAAACGAAGATCTAATTTTATGCAGCTTCATTGTAGATCTAATTGGGAGTTTCGCACGCGTCGATAACTCATATATGGAAATTCAATTTGCGAAAGCGGCGAAGACCCAAAATAAAAATCATCCCTGGTAAGCTTTGGGTAGTCCATTCTGTGAATGTGAAAATTTTAATATGGCATCTCTATATACTACTTGAAGTTTATGCCAACGATGCAAACGTGCTTGGTGATGTTGATCTTTGGGTTGTCCTGCTCATTGTGATAAATTAACAAGAAACACGGTGTCTTGACCGACTATCTCACTCCGACTTCATCTCATCTTCCCTCATGATTAGATATATAGTATCGTATATAAGTTTCAGTATTGCAGGCTTTCAAAGTCATGGACACGAGTCATAGGAGAGGGTATAGCATGCGTAGGGTTTAGAATCATGGGACTGAGGTGCTCAAAGGTATGTACAAGCTAGGGAAGAGCTTGCGGTTGCTAATGAGATGGTAAAACTTAGAAGTAGAAAGAAATCAGGATCTACGGGTCTCCACAGATTAGTAAATTGTATGTCTTCTTTGTGGTTTCTTTATGATGATGCATTAAACAAGCATTTTTTATGAAATAGAGGATCTCTAGCAGGAAACTTTAGACGAAAAAACTCCATGTGGAATAGATTGGTAACATAAAGGATTATTAATACAGCGTTTGTTTATTCAACATTTGTATTAGAAAGAAAGTATTTTCATTGCCTTTTATTATAATCTGCTAATAGAGATGATGATGTTGGTTTTTGTTCATACATAATGTTATTTTATTCTCTTCTACTGACACACTTTTGTGTTTTTAAATTTACAACAATTTATAATCTGCATAATGTACATCATACGTATATACCTCTGAAGAAAGATTAAGACATGATTTTGAAGAATCGGTTTGTTCAGGGGATAACAGTTTCTTTCTCGGGATACCACCAGTATGGAAATGCAAAGTCACGGCGTTTGCATCTATTCGTAGAAAGATATGCTGGACAAACTGCAGGAGGTTATGGTCTGTTTATGGGCAAACTGTGGATATAGAAAGACATGTTGAGCATTACTGATATGTCTCATGTAGTAATTAAGATTAGAGGGTTCTGCTTTTACATGAAGATGACCCTTAGGATTCCATTGTGCATTAAGTTGATTCTGAAGAGCAGAATGAGGGATATCATTCTGATCGTGAAACTGATGTATATTTTTGCTTAGTATGCTTTTCTGTCTTTTGGATTTTACTTGCTATGTTTAAATATTTACATGTTGATGTCATTTTATCAACGTTATGTAACACATCACACTAATAAGTTCGCAACGTGAAATCATTGAAATGGCTCACTTGGAGTGGGAGGATACTGGCTTAAACTCAGCTGAAATTGATGTTCCAAGCTCAAAGAAGTATATTAACATAGGAACATTGAAAACTTAGCTGCCGTTTGATCCTCATGTTAATTAGTAAAATTTAGTTTTAGGATGGTGAATTCAAGCCCGTGGAAAGCACGGGCGTACCACCTAGTCTAAAATAAAATCAAAGGATAAACCATCATGTTGAGTTATGTAATAGATTAGATGGTATCAGCCTAACCTCGATCTTTCTTCATCTTCTCAAACCCTCTTAATCTTCTAAAACCCAATGGAAGGTGATAAAAAAAACACTACATTCGGCGTTTGCTGTCACAAACATCAAAACCCTAATCCCCATTCTCCTAGACATTAAACAGGATGAATACTCTTCATGGGTCTTTCTTTTCGAACTCCATCTCCAAGCTCACCGTCTCCTCTTCCGTATTGACGGATCAGCAACGCAAACGGATCTTGATGCCGATACCGTGAAACAACTCGACACTCTCTGTCGCCAATGGATGTTCTCTAACATGGCCAAATATTTAATGCTCACCGTTCTCAAATCCGGAAAAATTGCTCAAGAGATTTGGAATCACCTTAAGAAGCTCTTTCAAGACAACAAAGGCAGCCGCGCTGCAACCCTTGAAAGTAAGTTTGCATACCTTAAGTTTGTTGAGTGCACTGGTGTTGATGATTACTGTTATAAGCTTAAATAGTTGTCCGATCGATTACGTGACCTTGATTTTCCCATGAATGACAAGCGATTGGTTATCCAACTTGTTAATGGTATTCCGGAGGAATACAACATCGTTGCCTCCTTCATCCACCAATCCGTGTCGATTTTTGATACCGCTCGATCACAACTACGCACGGAAGAGATTCGTCGTTCCCAGCAGACCCAAGCATCTCCGTCAACAGCACTGTCTGCTACTGCTGCCTCCTCTATGAACCGCAATACACAACGGAAAAATCGCTCCAACAATGGCTGGCATGGTCCCCGCCCACCCTCCAGCGGCAGCGACTTAATACATGGCACAGTGTCCCAACCACCTCTCCTGCCAACACAAACTATCCATCACACAGCCAGCTACACTCTCCAGCCTAGCTACCAGCCTTATTGGCCACCATACTGGCAAGTACCCCCTTGCCCGTACCTTACAGCACCCGTCCTGTTACTCGGTCCTCCCACGGCATTTTCCGACCCATTCACAAGCTCAATCTCAATGTCCAGACTCAACATAAAGTCTCTCCACTGCCTCGTTCACACTTATATGCTCTTAGGGGCCCTAACTGGAATGCGGCCATGCTAGATGAGTAAAATGCCATGTTGAAAACTAATACTTGGGAACTAGTTCCATGACCACGTGATGCACATGTTATTCGTTCCATGTGGCTTTTTCGCCACAAATTTCATGCCGATGTTTCCTTGCAGCGTCACAAGGCGTGCCTAATATCGAATGGTAAATCCCAACAGATTGGAGCAGATTGGAGTCTACTGTTTTTAAATTAGTCCGGTTGTCAAACCGGCTACTATTCGTATAATGCTTATTATTGTTGCTTCCCGTTCTTGGCCTATATATCAGCTAGATGTCAAGAATGCCTTACTCCACGGGAATTTGACTGAGACAGTTTATATGCATCACCGTGCGGGTTTTGTTGACCCTGATTATGTATGTCGACTACGTCGGTCGCTTTATGATCTAAAGCAGGCACCTCGTGCGTGGTTTTAGGGTTTTGCCAAGTTTATTACTAATTGTGGTTTTCGGGGTAGTGTATGTGATCCCTCTCTCTTCGTCTATCAATCCGGATCCGAGACGACATACTTACTACTATACGTTGATGATATTATTTTAACAGCAAATACTGATAAACTTCTTTGCCGATTTTTTGTATTGATGAAACGGGAGTTTTCTATGACTGATCTTGGCCCTCTGTATCATTTTTTGGGTATTTCTGTTCACCGCTCCTCTTCAGGCCTCTACTTGTCTCAGTCAGTCTACACGCAGGACATCATAGCACGAGCATCCATGACGAATTGTAATCCCATGGCCACACCGGTTGATACTCATTCGAAACTCATTGCAACTTCCGGTTTAGTAATCGAGGATCCCACTCTATACCGAAGCCTGGCTGGGATCTACAGTACCTTACCTTCACTAAACCGGATATTTCTTATGCAGTTCAGCAGGTATGTTTGTTTTTGCATTATCCTAGGGAGCCTCACATGCAGGCCCTTAAGCGGATCCTTCGTTATCTTCAGGGTACTCTTGATCATGGCTTGTTCCTATCTGCTTCCACAATTTCTGGATTAACTACATATTCCGATGACAATTGGGCGGGGTGTCCGGATTCTCGTCGGTCGACTTTCGGCTACTACATCTTTCTCGGTGACAACCTGGTTTCCTGGTCTTCTAAGCGTCAGGCAACTGTCTCTCGCTCCAATGCTGAAGATGAATATCGGGGAGTTGCGAATGTAGTTGCTGAGACTACTTGGCTTCGCAACTTACTCCTTGAGTTACATATACCTCTACAACGTTCCACTATTGTATACTGTGACAACGTCAGTGCAGTCTATATGTCTGGAGATCATGTTCAATATCAACTCACCAAATATGTGGAGATTGATATACATTTCGTACGTGATCGCTTTCGTATTGGTGACATTCATGTCTTGCACATCCCCTCATAAAATCAATATGCTGATATCTTTACCAAGGGCCTTCCACGATAGCTATTTACTCGTTTACGTACTAGTCTGAGCGTCTGCTCTTCTCCCGCTCCGACTAAGGGGGTGTAATAGATTAGATATTATTCGGTTTACCATACTTACCTTTATCTTTGACATATTCTACATTAACTGCTATATTCTTGAGATATTATCACAATAAGATATATATAACAACCAAAGGGGAGGAGAACTCTCCAAGGAAGATTAATCACAATCCAAGGTTATGAATTTGTGGTAATGATTTAGATAGAGTTGGACTTGATGGTGCAACGGGTTATTGAATGGGTCATACATGAACATCCATGGGATAGTAGTACTTGGAATAATTTTGTATATTTTGTTGATGAAAGATGGTTTAGATAAAATAGAATTCCATAATGTTGTATATTTTGTTGTTGTCACCGAGAAAGATGCAGTAATCGGAAGTCGACGGGCGAGAATCCGGACACCTCGCCCAATTGTCATCGGAATATGTAGTTAATCCAGAAATTGTGGAAGCAGATAGGAACAAGCCATGATCAAGAGTACCCTGAAGATAACGAAGGATCCGCTTAAGGGCCTGCATGTGAGGCTCCCTAGGATCATGCATAAACAAACATACCTGTTGAACAGCATAAGAAATATCCGGTCTAGTGAAGGTAAGGTACTGTAGATCCCCAGCTAGGCTTCGGTATAGAGTGGGATCCTCGATTACTGGACCGGAAGTTGCACTGAGTTTCGAATGAGTATCAACCGGTGTGGCCACGGGATTACAATTCGTCATGGATGCTCGTGCAATGATGTCCTGCGTGTAGACTGACTGAGACAAGTAGAGGCTTGAAGAGGAGCGGTTAACAGAAATACCCAAAAAATGATACAGCGGGCCAAGATCAGTCATAGCAAACTCTCGTTTAATCAATGCAATAAATCGGCAAAGAAGTTTATCAGTATTTGCTGTTAAAATAATATCATCAACGTTTAGTAGTAAGTATGCCGTCTCGGATCCGGATTGATAGACGAAGAGAGAGGGATCACATACACTACCCCGAAAACCACAATTAGTAATAAACTTGGCAAAACGCTAAAACCACGCACGAGGTGTCTGCTTTAGACCATAAAGCGACCGACGTAGTCGACATACATAATCAGGGTCAACAAAACCCGCAGGCTGATGCATATAAACTGTCTCAGTCAAATCCGCGTGGAGAAAGACATTCTTGACATCTAGCTGATATATAGGCCAAGAACGGGAAGCAACAATAGTAAGCATAGTACGAATAGTAGTCGGTTTGACAATCGGACTAAACGTTTCAAAACAGTCAACTCCAATCTGTTGGGATTTACCATTCATAATTAGGCACGCCTTGTGACGCTGCAAGGAAACATCGGCATGAAATTTGTGACAAAAAAGCCACATGGAACGAATAACATGTGCATCACGTGGTCTTGGAACTAGTTCCCAAGTATTAGTTTTCAACATGGCATTTTACTCATCTAGCATAGCCGCATTCCAGTTAGGGTCCCTAAGAGCATATAAGTGTGAACGAGGCAGTGGAGAGACCCTATGTTGAGTCTGGACATTAAGATTGAGCTTGTGAATGGGGCGTAAAATTCCGTGGGAGGCCCGAGTAACAGGACGGGTGCTGTAGGGTACGGGCAAGGGGGTACTGGCCAGTATGGTGGCCAATAATGCTGGTAGTTAGGCAGGAGAGCGTAGCTGGCTGTGTGATGGATAGTTGGTGTTGGAAGGAGAGGTGGTTTGGACACTGTGCCATGTATTAAGTCGCTACCGCTGGAGGGTGGGCGGGGACATGCCAGCCATTGTTGGAGCGATTTGGCCGCTGTGTATTGCGGTTCATAGAGGAGGCAGCAACAGCAGCCAGTGCTGTTGGCGGAGATGCTAGGGTCTGCTGGGAACGACGAATCTCTTCCGTGCGTAGTTGTGATCGAGCGGTATCAAAACTCGGCACGGATTGTTGGATGAAGGAGGCAACGATGTTGTATTCCTCCGGAAGACCATTAACAAGTTGGATAACCAATCGCTTGTCATTCATGGGAAAATCAAGGTCACGTAATCGATCGGACAACGATTTAAGCTTATCACAGTAATCATCAACACTAGTGCACTCAACAAACTTAAGGTTGGCAAACTTACTTTCAAGGTTGGCATACTTCTTAGATTCATGCCATAATGGTTTAGTACTTTATTCAGCATATATTGGTGACAATACTATGTTGTACGTATGCAATCCTATGACCAAACAATGGGTCGCCCTCCCTTCTCGAACACCTGGTGCTCAAGAATATTGCTGGTGGACGAGATTGTTGTGCGATTCATCCACCGTCTCACTTGGTCATCTTACATGTAACTACAAGGTGGTTTATTTGTACACTGATGAGTTGCTCAGCGACCTCACCTTACAAATCTTTTCTTCTGACACTGGAAAATGGAAAACGTTTCCGAGGCCTATAAATATGAAAATATGGGGACCATGGCGCTCTAGATGTGAATATTCTAAAATGGTTATCCGTCATGGAGTCTTGTATTGGACCAATAACGAAGTACTAGCAAATGGTAGAAAGATGTTCCTAGCTTATAATACTCTAGAGAACGACGAAAACGGTAATGATCAATCCAGGGTAATTGCTTTTCCTAGAATGAGTGATCAGACATGTGAACGTGATGAAAACTGTTTCTTTGGGGAGTCACAAGGGTCCATCTACTGTGGCTTTATACATCGAGAATATTATTGTGAGGCTTTTCTCAATATGTGGCTGCTTGAGGATGACTACACGAATGGAGGATTAAACTGGCAAAGGGTGCACCAGAATCTTGAACTTAAAGGTTACATGGCAGCAAAAATAGAGGTCGTCTATATAAATCCGGTGGATCGAAATAGTATCATCATTGTTGATCGTGGCTGTTGTATTGCCTACGACATTAGAACTCTATCATATGAGGTTCTACGTGGTTATCCTATTCCATTCAAGATGAGTAGGCTAGCACCAATTTTGATCACACTCAAGCCAGCAGTGATTCCTTTCTTAGCTGTAGATAAGGCGGCAATTGATTCAGCTCATGCAGCCTCACAACTTAAGTTGCAAAAAGGCCGATTCGGTGCGTGAAATCGACTTTGAGAAGTTAGCCATGGTTGCTAGTACTGATAGTAATGAATGTGATGATATCCTACGTTCCCATCGTCAACTGTTTGGTAAACGGGGTTGCACATGAACCCTGAATCTCTCTTAAAGGTGGAGCAAAGCATTTAATATCTTTATTTTCATAAATAATAATCACCTATCTTATTTGTTTTCCATAACCCCAAATCCAACTTTAATCTGCAAGGTGGATGTAGGACCAATATTCGTTAACAAGCTTATTAAAAAACGATCCTTCTCTTTCCATCAACTTCATAGGTTCATCGTACTCCACGAGTTTCCCTGCAACAAAAAAAATAAAATAAATTAGTTTGTCAGTGCTGAATTTTGTGATCAGTATGGGAAAACTGCGAAATGAGGTATTAATAACTGTGTGCATTACCATCACTAAGCGCAAGCACCATAGTGCAGTCCATTACAGTTGGTATTCTGTGGGCTACTGTGATTACGGTGCTGTCTGAGAATTCCACTCTAATGGTTTTCTGTAGAATTGAGTCTGTTGCATTGTCAATTGACGCAGTGGCTTCATCAAGAATAAGTATTTGACTTTTCCGCAACAAAGCACGGCCTAAGCAGAATAATTGTCTCTGTCCCATGCTCCAATTGGTCCCGTCATCTGCAACTGCGATACAAATTGATGTTAACGACTAAACCATGCACAGAACAAACAGGACTAGCATAAACCGTAACGTTACCTAGAGAATCCAGCCCCTGTCCTTTCTCTTGCACACTCTCATGAAGCTGGCATTTCTTAAGTACCTCCCAAATTTCCAAGTCAGTATGTTGAGACAGTGGATCCAAATTGTATCTCACAGTCATGTTAAAAAGGATAGGATCTTGAGGTATGATCCCTAAGCGTGATCTCAGATCATGAAGTCCAATGGTGGATATGTCAAGGTCATCTATGAGGATTCTCCCACTCACCGGATGAACCAAACGGAATAATGCTCCGATAAGAGTAGTCTTCCCACTGCCAGTCCTACCAACAATTCCAATTTTGTGGCCTCCTTCAAATGTGCAGCTAATCCCACGTAAAACAAGTGGAGTATCGACTCTATATTGAACCTGCTAGAAGATAATTAAACTTCTTTTAGTATATCTAAATCCTTACTGAACATGAAGTGTAACATGACACTAAATTCACAAATGTTACCTTCAAATCTTGAATATCTACTCTTCCGGCAACAGGCCAACTCGGTTTTGGTCGATTATCTTCAATTACTTGCGGGGATTCACTGGGAATGTGCATATATTGGTTCACCCGCTCCACCGAAACGATGTAATTTCCTAGCGTGCACTGGTGTTGAATAGAAGCAACAATGGCTATATTCAATGAAAGGCCATAAGATAATGCCATTCCGATAAAACCTGCAATCAAATAATGGACAATGGAATGTTTTTCAGTAGTGAAAAATCCTGCAATCCTATGTGAATAAAGAAATAGTAGCAGTAGAACTGATCATATGTATATACCTACCAGAACCTAAAGTTCCCGGAGGAAGCAACACCATCACAAGTGCAGAGGTGGAAAGAACAAATGCACTCAGTGTTTCCAGACGTTGAATCAACCATTCATTGGCAGCAAAGATGTGAAAGTAAGGACTTGCATTTTGGTCGATGAGATCAAGATTCTTAGCAAAGAATCGTTCTTCTTCTCCCAATGCCCTGATTGTCATTGCTCCAGCTATGGATTCAGCAAGATGATTTGCTATCATAGACTTCGTTGTTCCATTGATTCGCATAAACTCTCTAGCAGAAGCAAAGTAGTATTTCTGAGAAAAAAGACCAAGAACATACAACATTAGATGTCCAAGTAGTTCTTCTCTATTGGTAATAGAAATGAACAAGATTTATGAGTCTTACTTGTAACTGTATTGCCATATATACCATGGGTATCGCTAGTAACAATACTTGCCAGGTAATAACAGCGAGCACTCCGAGTATAGAATATGCATTAATTGCGGTAGTGAGTGAAAATAGTAGCGCAAATGGGAGATCAAGGTCTATGATGCTCAAATCAGACGAAACCTACAAAACAAACTTAAACATAAGAGTTCTCAACGAAATTTGATCTTAATTCAAAATTCTGTCATGCTCACCCGACTTATAATCCTTCCAAAAGGCGTAGAGTCGTAAAAATGTACCGGGGCATGGAAAAGAGAATTCATTAGCTGTGAAAACAAAGATTTTGTTGACTGCATTCCCATAGAAACTACAGAAAGACTTCTCACAAGTATGAAAAATGTTGAGCTTAATCCAATAAGTAGGTACACTATGATTAACCGTAATTTGCTGACTTGAGGGTTCTGAACATTAGCAGCCATCCAAGAGTTTTGTAGTATTTGCCCAATCACTGTCATGAGGTGAGAAAGGATTCCCAAACTAAAGTAAAAGAAACCTTTGTTTTGGTTTAGATACAGCAGGTAAGGTTTAAAGCCGGTGTCGCCGCTTTCTTTTTCTTCCGGCTTAGTTAATTGATCCCCAACTGGTTCTTCAAATAGCATCTTACTGCGACTTTTGGAAGTCTCTTTAGCGCATGTTTGTGGAGAAGCGATCCGAGTGAGTCTTTCAGAACCCATTGTATCCTTGTGTGCATTGACAAGTTCGGAAAATTCTTTGCTTGAAGCCAACAACATATCATACGGAGCTGCATGTAGGATTTCCCCATCTGACATTAACTGTCAGAGATATTCAAATCACAAAATTGGTCAATTAACCCATTAACGACAATTCCTGGGTGAAAAAAGACATGTAAAATTTGATACTGTTTAAATGGACGAGAATATAAAAATAGCCAGGATGTAAACAGTTTCATCCTATCCATTTTCAAATACTTTTTCTTATTTTTAATTTACATCAGGATGCATCCAGTTTCACCCTCGCTATTTTTTAAGTTTAAGGCAGGATGATTCCAGATTCATTCTTGCTATTTTTTTGGTGTCTATTTCACTCATATTAATTTTTATTCGTCCTTTAGAACCATGTTTTAAAAATATTTGGACAATTGACCCAATTTCTCTATTCGAATTAATCCAAAATGATCGAGCGGAATGATAATAAAGAAATTTAGAGAGTTTGGATTGGACACTAACCAAAATAGAGTCAAATTCTGGAAGAAAATCAACTTGGTGAGTGACGAGTACGACTGTTTTCCCCGAAAGAGACCCCATTACATATTCCTATACAGAACCCGATTTAGCTTTCATTTCTATGAATCCAAAACTAAAAGAGTTTAGTTATTGATCTCACCTTAAATAGACTTGACGCAGTATGAGCATCAACTGCACTAAACGGATCATCCATGAGATATATATCAGCATCTTGATAGAGTGCGCGAGCAAGTTGAATACGTTGTTTCTGACCACCACTTAAATTAACTCCTCGTTCTCCTATTTCAGTGAGATCGCCAAAAGGTAGCATCTCCAAGTCCTTCAGCAACGAACACTTTTCTAGTGTTTCTTGGTATCTTTGCTTGTCGAAGTTGCACCCAAACAGGATATTATCCTGTATACTTCCTGATTGGATCCACGCAGTTTGAGAAATATAAGCCATCTTTCCAGAAATATGAATCTGTAAAAGGGAGCGAGAAAAAAGTTATGCAAACAAAACCAAATGCACTTGTTAGCTGAAGAGAAGGATAGTTGGTTACGTGAACTCACCGCTCCCTCAACAAACGGAACTTCTCCAAGAACTGCTGCTAACAAGGTTGATTTACCTGCACCAACCTCTCCACATATAGCCACCTTTTCCCCGGGTTTAACCTCTAAGTTTATATTTCTTAGACTCGCCTTGAGTGGATTCTCTTCCCACGAAATATTGCCAGACTTTATAGAAATGCTGAAATTATGTTTGGCTGTGTTTCTCTTATAGCTGACATTTTCAGTCTGCAGCTCAGGTGCGCCAAGAAAATCTACAATCCTTGAGAATGCAACATTTGCATCAATGACCACTCCAATGACATCTGGGATTGATTTTATAGGCTCTTGGACGATACGGAAAGTTGATACAAAAGTGAACACATTACTAGCATAAAGAGGAACACCAAGAAAATAACATGTCCCGAAAGTAGCAGCCGATACCAAAACAGGAGATGACCAAAATAGAATGCTACTGTACGCTTTCCGTAGTTGCACAATCGATAACCACTTATATTCCTCGTTTCGCAATCCCTCAATCACATTTTTGAAATGCATCTCCCACGCATAAAGTTTCAATACCTTCATGTTAACGAGAGCTTCAGACATAGCCTTTAACCTCTTATCCTGTGCTGTCATCAGTTCACTCTTATACTTCTGTTGTAGTTTTGCTAATGGAGTATTGCAGAGCACCGTAAATAGTATAACAACCATAGTAGCAAAGGTTGCAGGTCCTACAGCACGGATAAGAATCACCAATGCAACACAGATCTGAAGACTCGTGGTCCATGTTTGATGTAAACAAAAAGGGAATTCACCTACTCTATAAGCATCCACGGCAACATAGTTCATTATTTTGCCAGATGAATGCAGATTCTTAGCAGCATTAGAAAGTCTCAATTGCTTCCTGTAAATAGCTGCTGAGAGTAATGACCTTACTCGAATACCCAAGATTCTACTACGGAAGTACCACTGCCTCTGCGATATGGATTCTAAGCATTTTGCAAACAATAATGATATAGCCAATACATAACCCTCATGTTTAAAAGATTCTTTCCCTTCTCCAATCGCGATGAAAGCACCGATGAGTAAAGGGCCAACAGAAAGAGTGAGAGTTTTGACCAAAGCAAAGCAACCTGAAATAAAAATCTCCTTCTTAAAGCAAACAATGATAGCCCAAAGAATGCAGGGTTCGCTAGATGGATTACTTTGCTTTTGTCTCCTCAATTGCTCCATGAACAAAAGATAACAGCTTTCGGCTCGATCTACATTCTGCAATAATGGTATATCGCCCTCCTTTAGGGTCTTCTCTTTCCCTTTCTTCATCAGTGGATTTAACCACCAAAATGACATTTTACTAAGCAACCCGGCTTTTGCAAAAAGGGTTTCTCTTTTAGATTTATGGTCATACTTGCAATGTACCTTAGATTCTTCATTTACAAGTGTATACATAGCAATGCCATCATAAGTTTCTCCGGTTTCTATCTGACAAGTGCATAATAGGAATAAAATAGCTCCTGGCAGAGATAAAACATCAGCAACAGTCTTAATTGAAACTGCGTTATCAACAATAGCACCTAGAAGAGCCAGGACACAGAAAATTCCAGCAAATATGCACGTTACTTTTGAACAATTCATCCTAAAACTTTTAGGGAGTTTTCTTCCCTTGAGAATGATGGATAAAATGACAACTAGCCATGTGAAGCCTTGAAGTAATAGCACCAGCCATCGATGTAACGGTAACACAGATTGTTCTTCCGACAGATTCCTTATGCCCATTCCTACATATACTAATCCCAAACCACCATTGAAAATGGCAGACACAATTTCTATAGCTGAATATGACACATTAGTCGCAATAGTTCTAGGTGAAGGCATATAAATGAAGGTTAAAGCACAAAATATTAGTAGCAAGAAATTAACAAAGATGACAATGCCGTCTTTGGTACACGAACAATGATTAGAAGAATTTCCACAAAACACTGACAGAAGACCTTCCATTATGCTTGAATCTTGATCCTCTCAAACTCTATATATGTTTCTTCTAAATTTATAAGAATTTCATGCAAAACACTAACTAACTACTATGATTTAATTTTGAATCAAAATGAAAGTAAATAGCTTACAGAATTCACCTGAACCTTGGGATTCACCTTCTTTTTCTTGATTAATGGAAAATATACACATTTGGAAGCAAAGTTCTTAGTAAGCATAAATAGACTTGACCAGTTTAGCTCTTCCCTGGTTAAGACATCACTAGTTAATCAAAATGATGTAAGATAATATTTAACTAATGAAAAGTGGTCTTCAATCAAGACTCTCTTACACCAGTTGGTATTGGTACTAGATACCACCTTTGTGATCTACCCGACCCCATCAAGTCATGAAAATTGTTAAAAAAATGGACATGTACATGGGTGAGTACACATGTTTATTGTCTCCAATTTTCATGTCCCTAAATTTGAAAAAGACCCTTTTGATACAAATAAGGACATACATACTGTTGATTATAAAATACAAATAATCAGGACTGCTTTTGAAGTTAGAGATCTTGCAGAATCTCCCTAGCCTCTATGACATGTGCAAAGCAGGTACATCAAATATTGTAGTTGCGAAAAATCCCACAACTACACCCTTTGTAATGATAATACCAAAAAGTTTAAGTCATATTGACCAACTCAAACATTAATGATATTATTCACCACTTTGACACTAATATGATCTTCTCAAACATTTTATATCAAATGTATACTGTTCTTACAGTGAACTGAAGCTGAGATTGTACACGATAATGGAGAAATACAAGGATGAAGGTTAAGTTCTAAGGACTTATTTCTTTTCTCTCTGATAACTTCCTTAGCTTATCTATCTCAACTGATCTCTCTCCCTCTATCATTTTTCAATCCTTTTATAGGAAAATAATTCAATAGAAGACAACCATGGTTCACGTGCAAGATCATATATAGTTGACGGATTCTGTTTTAAGTTTGTCTTATACGCCAGGCTTTTAGAAGCTGTCTCTGTCTATCGCGCTGCTGCTTAGCCTTTCGCGCTTCTTCTGATGGAGTTAGTAGCCGCGTTGTCTTTATCGTGTAGTTGTTCTTCGCGCTCTTCCTTTATTATTGCGTAATTGTTCTTCTCCTTACTTCCTGGTAGTTATTATATCTTCATGATTAGAACGAAGTTGCATCTTTACCTTGTGCGATATTTCGCCCCTAAATTTTGCCTCTTCTCGCGTTGTTATTCTGCAAGTGGAATAATGCGAGAATCCCGGTCAAACTTCGCGTTAATTCTGTCTTACCCGACACACTTCCGTAATTTCCGCGTAACTGCTACACGTGTTGACGGTTTTTCCTTTTCAAGCGGCACGTCTTTACTGCTTTTCTCGGATAAGTATCTAGGAGAGAGGTAAAAGGGAAAAGTTTCTATTTTATTTTTCTACCGTCCTCTCCTCATGTTCATCTTCTTCTTCTTTCAAACTCTTCCCTTGTTCTTTCAAGTTCTTCAACTTTGATTTTATGGCGGATCTAGATGTGTCCGTTCCTTCTACTGTTGATACATCATCTTCACAGTATGTTACTTTTGCCTTATCCTTTTACATCTCTGTGATATGACTACAATTTCTGTAAGTTTCCTCCGCCATTGATGTTATTCTTCATGCTTATGGTTTTGCTTTCTTAGTATTCCCATACTAAACATGCAGTTCTAAGTCCAAGTCTTCCAAGAAATCAATAGATATTTTTGAAAGCTTCCGGACAACACTTAAGGGTGGAGGTTTCACGCTTATCGTTCCAAAGGGTTCATCTCCTGCTGCTTTTTTGAACGAGGAGAGGATTCTGGGAGAAACATGGAGCGCGAATCGTATGCCTATCGCGCTTGGACAGCTGATGGCGGGTCTTCCTCTTCCTCTCTTCAATCCTGAGATTCCTCTATTTTAAAAAATTCTTACGAAGATTGATCCCGCAGTCTATCAATTGATCGGTGATGCTATTCGCATTATCCATGAATTTTCACTTCGTGTTACTGGTGTGGGGATGTCTCTCTGTCCGGACAAAGCGAAACCTTATGATCCTGCTGACTTCACCGTTGAATCTTTCTTCAAGCAGTATGTCGTGCACTGCGTTACCAAGGATGGTTCGCGATGGGGTGTTCGTCTAAACAGAGCCAAGTTGGCGGCATGTGAGAAGAAACGTTTGACATATATCGATCAGTACAACAAGAGTAACGACTTTCTTCGCCTTTCTAGTGATCCCAGCCGGATGAAGTATTATCTTGTTGTTGAAGGTCCTCTCTTGTGGGGTCTTAATTCTAACGGAAATCCTCACACTGGTCCGGATGAATTGCTTATTGGGCGTGATGTACTTCCTTCTGTACTCGCGTATCATCCTTGGAAATTCAACTGGCCTGAAAGGGAGAGGGAGGTATTTGTTTTTTCTTCGCTCGTCAACTGATTTGTTCCTATTTTAAGCTCTTTATTTAGCCTTATGTGATTTCTAATGATCGTTAGATGAATAAAGAGGTTTCCTCCCTTATAAGAAAGGTGGATAAGAAGAGGAAATAACTTACCCCGACGAGGTCTGGGAAACGGTCTTCGCGCTCCAAAGAGGTGAGACATGTCCTTTCGCTCTTGGAAGGATGTTATTTCTTTGTTCTTCTTATTTATTCTTATGTTCTATAGTTTGATTTGGATAATGAGGAGACTGATGAGAAAGAAGATGAAGATAACGAGGTGGATGAGGAAGGTGGCCTAGATAATGACTCTGCGAAAGATGTTGAGGGTAGTCGTTCTCCTATTTCGCCTAAATCGAAAAAGGCGAAGACTATCACGTATCATCAAAGTCAGCTTAGGCCTAAGGGCAAGCCGAAGGGGCAGGCCTAAGGGGACACCTTTGGTCAGCGTAACGAATCCCTTGGCTCCCAATTCTTTGCTCCCTCTACGGGTTCCTGTTGTTAATGAATCCGCCTCATCCGGGGTTGATCCTCCTGTCGAGTCTTCTGCATTTATGGGATCTTCTGGTTGTTGTACTGATAAGAGGAAGAGTTCACGGGAGATAATTTGCTTGCCTGTTTATTTTTTTAGTATGACAATTATCGGGTATTTGCCGTCCTAATCCCTTAAAACGATGTTTTCCGCGTGAATAGTTGTATGTACGAAAGGATAAGCGTCCTCTGACTTCTGATTCGTTCGCTCTTGAGTGTGTCGATGCGAATTTTGCTTCCAAGATTGCTTCGATCTCCCAGTTATCTATGTCGGATCCAAGTCTCTCTCAACTTCGCGGGATGATGTTGAACCTAGCTTCTCCACCTTCTGCCGTCAATACCCTGTCTGAGTGGGATTTTGCCTCGGTCCTCAGTCCTACGCACCACATCGCGCTCGATTACCTAGTAAGTTAGTATTATTCGCGTTCGTTCATAGGTTTATCGCCATGTTTAACATCAACTGACCCTTAAAATTAGTAGAATGAATGGTCCTTGTTTATGAACGTGTGCTGGCAGCCAAGTGGTTTGCTGGAGAATGAAATGACAAGCACCTTATACACTTCATGGGTTTAAATTGAAACCCTTACTTTTCTTGTGAGTGTGTTGTGCACTTTTTAGCAGTTGGCAAGCATGTTGAATTTGTTAAATTTCATTGCTTATTGTTCCATCTTCGTTTATTTTGATAGGCCACGTGATTTCGTGATCTGAAATTGGTAATATTATTGTTCTATATTTTGTTTTAGAATTATAAATGGTTAGTTCTACGGTGTGTTGTATATCTTTGCTCCTCAAGTTGGAGACTTACTATTTTTGTCTGGAATTGATCAGACATTAAGCTAAGAATAACCATATTCATATGTGGACATAGTTGGACATTAATCATCTGCTAGTGACCACTATTATCACATGCATATATGGGTTGTTAGTTTTCCTTCTCGTCGATAGCCGTTTCAATATTCTGAGTTTTAGTAGAATTGACTCTAGACAAGTTTGGCTTTGAGATGTAGTCAGACTATATATAACTTCATTCATCGACATAATTTGTTGAACGAATATATGGGTGATCCATTTAGCTATTGCTCCTTATTAGTTAAGGTAATAAGAACTTATATTTTCTTTTAGAAATGAACGTGTTTTGTGTATTTTGTTGCTTAATGTGGGTATGCTCCTAAGTGATCAGGGAAATAGACTTGAAGTTAGATGGGCTATGCCCCTAGTGCTTTGAACTGTTCTGTCATGTAATTTATTTATTTCTGTCTCGGATGTGCTATCATTTCGTTCTTATTTACGGTGTCGAAATGGATATACAGATCAGTGTAGGTTAATTTGTATAGATTCGCAACGTACAATTGTTTTTAGTCTTCCTTCATGATACTGTTTTTCCCGAGTTACTTGGCTATGTTTCATTAGCACACTTGAATACTGTCAAGGTTGGAGATACAAGATTCATCCATCTGTATCATTGTATATGCACGGGCTTAGGAGTGTAAAATCATTGTATGTATCTTGTATACATGGAGGATTTAGATCCAACAAGTGGAGTTGTAATTGCAAGTTTGGTTACTAAGACCAAATGTAACATTTGTAGAAGGAATAGCGTGTGACTATTTAATATTTAGACTCCGAATCTGAAGTACTAGGTGCATCATATCTTAATCGTTTGCCATTATTGGATCTCTTGAACTTGTTTTGACATAAGTAATCACTTGTTCTGAGTCATTGTGACTGTATGCCGAGGATTTAGAGTTTGCAATATTTTATTGCCAAATATGGACCAGATACGATTTGGAGAATCCATCATAGCCCGTTTTTTTTTAAATTGCATTATCCCTGGTTTGTGAACTAAATTTGAATGATTTCTTAGCTGTTGATATACAACCTCTATTCCAGAGCTGACTGTTAACTCGATTGTGATTTCGTTCGGGTGCTAGAGTATTTTGGAAAATGTGGAATCAGTTTACTTAAGAGTAGTATGTTACTCGAAAATCATTATACATACTGCAAGTGGAATAAGTTTACTTGATATTTTATAAGAGATAATTGCTACTATTGTGGGTAGTTCATATTATCTAAATAAATAGCTGACGAACTACGGTCGTGCTTGATCCCTTCGAGCAACGGAGAGGGTACGTAGGCAGACGCAATGCGGTTCAGCACAACTCTACAAGGTTGTTCATATCATCTGAAAGTCTTGGGTACTGCTTTGCAGTTCAATCCATCTATTCAGAGATGATTGCAACCTTGGTAAGTATATATCATTGGCAACTGGCCAATGGTGGTTGGTAACCAGAACTACCTTGACATTGGCAACTGCTCATCTGTTATTTTTGGCAACTTGCAGTCTGTGAATTTTGGCAACTGGCCGTCTGTTAATTTTTGGCAATTAGCCGTTTGTGAATTTTGGAAACTTGCCGTCTGTTATTTTTGGCAACTGGCCGTCTGTGAATTTTGGCAACTGGCCGTCTGTTAATTTTTGGCAACTGGCCGTCTGTAAATTTTGGGAAATTGGCCGTCTGTCATTATTGGGCAAATGGCCCTCTGTTATTTCGGCAACTGGTCGACTCTTGTGTTTTTTTGGAAATTGGAACTCTTGTGGAATTTTATGAGTATTATGGTATGGGACATATGCTCATAGAATTCTAACCTTGAGACCAATGAGATTGCTGTTCGGCAGGATCTCAAGTTTGTTGTTCGGTAAAAAAAAACGATTGTTACCTACTGAGATATGGATTTTATCAATGAACATAACTTTTTTTTTCTTGAGTGGCGTTTCAGGGAGGAGGAGCTTGCCAAGTGGGCTGTAACCTGACCCGTTGGGAGCTAAAAAAAATTGATCCGTCACACATACACAGCTTGGCAGTTATGTTTTCAATATGCACGACTTGAAAGATACGTTAGGGAATGAAACAGTTCAAGGAAAATATTACTAACCTCAAGAGGAAGGATGATGTTGTCGTTGTAGCTCCATACTTCTTCACATTCTTCAAGTCTTCATGTAATACTTGTAAGTCTCATATCCTAAAACTTTCAAGCTAGCCTATATGAAGTTGACTCTAGTATATAGTCAGGCGACTCTTTAAATGAGTTTTGATTCACTAAAATATGACAACCAAACTTGACATACCAACGCTTGGTGAGTTCAACCGAGCTATGCTCTAACAATCTCCCCCTTTGTCAATTTTAGTGACAAAACTCTTACATCATATGGATAAACAAATTACAAAAATTCATTACACACATACGCTTGATTCCAAGTTCAACAACACAAAACCTGCATTAAATTCAATCCTTAAATGCCATTGCTGACATTATAATAACAAATCTAATACTCCCCCTAAAGGTGAGATAGGTAGATTTTCAGTCCGCACGTCTTTGTTATTTTCATATAGTTCCTCATAACTACGTATCATATGATATGTCACTACAAAAAACCCGACCAAAGGCTACTTGACCAGTGGTAGTGGCTTATTCCCTTTTAAAGTTGCTAATCACTTTTTGCAATTAATGTTAGTTGCCCAGCCTTAGTGGCGGAAGGGGTTGTTGTCTTATGTTTAAGGCAACAAGTGTGCACTAGTTAGTTGGTAGACATATCTTAAGCTACTAGTCTAGGTAGTTGACAAATAGTCGTCTCCTAATAGGTAAAGCCACTAATATTTTTAGTTGTCATGTTATTAGCGAAAACATTAAAGCAGCTATAATCTTCCAGTGGATTAATAGTTTTTGCGTTAGGAGGTCTATGTAGTGGCCAAAAACATAAAACCACTCGCTTTTGTAGTAGTTTCTTTTATTTGCCTAATCATTTGAGCAACCCATTATTTCTGTCTAGTTGTTAAATAGTTTACAGACATAGGACTAAAACATATACAACTACTGTTTTAGTGGCTTGACTTTTAGAGCCACCGGTGTATCTAGCAGGCTAGTAGTTTAATAGTTAGAGCTACTAATCTGTACTGTTAACATCATTTAGTTAATTACCATATTTTTTTCCCGTAATTTTTGCGGTTAATAATATTTTATTTCCAATTTGACATATCTGTACCGTTATTATTATTAGCTAATTGTCCTATTTTTGACCGTAATTTTTGCGATTAATAATATTTTGTTGCCGTAATTTTTGCTATTAATATTTTGTTTCCAATTTTACAGATCCCGTTATTATCATTAGCGAATTCTGCTATTTTTGGCCATAATTTTTGCCCTTAATAATATATTGTTTCCAATTTGATAGATCGAAATAAATGAAATTTATTTTTAATGAAATTTCAATTAAAAAGGAAAGAATATTTATACAAAGAAGATTCTATGGATTTGGTCCAATCCTTAGAAACTCCAAAATACAAAAGAATAAAACATCTAAAAAAATATAATGATATATTAAAAAAAAATCATTATATGGAGCCATGGAACGATTACACTTGCACGTAAAGAGGGAAGAAAAATAAATTCATTATACAACGATTACACACAAAATAAATAAATTAATTAACTACATGCAAGTGGCAGCACGACAAACACCTGACAGAAACCTTCTTCAGTTGTAGCCTGTAGGTGGCTTTCTTTGACAAACAATATTAAACCATTGTTTCATGTGGTGTTCAATCAAAAAAATTAGTAGCATACACACAGCAAATAACATCTATCTATCTATAACATAAACTTTATTTCCACTTAATACAATTGATCAACTGTATGAAACCCAACCACACCCCGTTACACTAAAATTAGATTCAGAGAACTATCAATTATGATTATCAAGATTCAGTATTAGTATCAAACAAAAGTAAGCCTATACATAATTAAGAACTCACATGATCCTCTAATTGAAAAATCAAACAAAGTCCATGACTAAAAATCATCAAAACAAGAACCAGAAACAAAAAAAAATAAAAATCCCTTAACCAACAACAACATGAAAACCCCTCAATTTTCATAAAAATGAAGGAAACATGTATGGGTTTCCCAGATGCAAAAAATAGAGAATTCATAGTATATTAAATCAAATCAACGCGTAATTGGGATTTTGCATACCAAATTAGGGTTATTAAGAAAACTCACTCAATGATGGCTGTCCGGAAAATAAATTAGGAGGAGCCCTCAATAGAATAATACCATGGTAAGGTAAACCCACTAGCGCTTTCCTTTCCGTCGCCAACCTTTAAACATCATAGAACGAATCAGAAACTAGATCCAAATATAATCCCAGCATTAAAAAAAACTTCAGAAATGAAAAAAAAAAACTGACCTGTCATCGGTACTAGTCTTTGATTTAGCTCTTCCGTGGAAAGATCTGTGGAAAAAAACACTTAAAAAGCTTACAATCATGAAGGGATTATGCAAAATCGTTTCAAAAAAAAAACACTTAAACAGCCCTCAATAGAATAATGTAGCTTCACCTTTGGTTGAAATGGTCGATTTTGAGTCACCAAACAAATTCAAAATCCCCTTATGAGAATTTAGATCATGCATTACACATTTTACTTACCGAGATACTTGATTTTTGGTATCCAAGAGATCTTGGTGCAACAATGTATATCGTGCTGATACTAATCTGATTTTGTGGAATAAGCTTGACATTAGGTTAAAATGGTTGATTTTGAGTCACCGAGCAATTTTTGAAATCCTTGTGAGATTTTGGTGTTGGACCAATCATAATAATAAATCTTGGGTTACGAGATATTTATGACAATTTTATAATTACGATCCACGAGATGCATATTATGCAGATAATTATATGGTTTTGCTTATGTAGTTTGACTTTTGGTTAAAATGGTCGATTAGAATCATCAAGCAAATTCAAAAAACCCTTACGACATTTCAGATCACGAGTAATAATTTTTTCATGCAAGCCAATTGGGTTTGGGTTAGGTGGAAATTTTGGTAAGAATATGCATATATATATATCGTGCTGACACTAATCTGATTTTTCCAAGGTAAATTAACTTTTGGTTAAAGTGGTAGATTTTGAGTTACAAAGTAAATTCAAAAATCCGTTTTAGGTCTGAGTATGGATTTTGATCAATCACAATAACAAAATTTGCTTTATAAAGCCTTTGGCTTTGGGTTATCATGAAATTTTGGTCTGGAGATGCATACTGTACATGCTAATAATAATCAAGTTTTTTCTAAATAACTCAACTTTGAGTTAAAATGGTCGATTTTGAGTCACCAAGCAATTTCGAAAAATATCTTGTGAGATTTTCTGTATTAATTATCGTTTTTGACTGATCAGAATAAGAATATTGGATTGCTAGGAAATTAATTATCATTTTGGGTGCTTTTGGTCCATTGGATGGACACAGTGTAGCAAATTAATAACCTAAACTTGGGTAGCTAACTATATTTATGGTTAAAATGGTCGATTTTAAGTCACGAGGCACTTTTTAAAATCTTGTGAGGCTTCCGGTCTCGATTATAGTTTTACACCAAACAATTAATAAATGTTGAGTTATGAGATAACTAATGATCATTTTGTGATTTTAGTTAATAAGATGCATATTATGCTCATAATAATATGATTTTTCCTATGTAGCTCGAATTTTTGTTACATTTGTCGATTTTAAGTCACCGAGCAAGTTCAAAAATCCTTTACGAGATTTCAGGTTACGAGTATGGTTTTTGATCGCTCACAACAACAACTTATAGTTCACACACTAGTGGAAATTGGGTTTTTAACCATTTCCTGAGCTTCACAAAAACCACAGCCCCTGGGATGTAGTTAGTGATCATGCCGTGATGCTCAGTAGTTTTATTGGAAAAAAAACATGAAAAACATAAACTTGTTTCCATCACAGTGGTTTTATAGAGGGGTATTTTTATAAAAAAAATAGAGATTCAAGAACAGCTGTGAGGGTTAGAGTTTTCCACAGAAAGAGAAAACGAAACCAACCTTATCCCTTTATCTCATCTGCAGCTAGCCTCTTCCTTCACTTCTCTCTAACTTTCTCTTCATTTTTTTTCTCTATCAAAACAATTTCTTTGTGAATCAAAACTTTATATTAGGTTTTGCGACCTCTTCTTCTCTATCATAACAACATCAGTTCCTGAATAATTTTTCTGAATCGGTGAAAAAGAGGCGATGAAGATCATCAAATAAAAACGAAGATTCATCTGCAGAAACTGAATCGAAAGGAAATTATCATCTCTATTATCGTTTTAGTTCAATCGATTGACTTATCGATCTCCAAATTGAAATTTTAGAATAAAAAAACTCGATGTTAGTAAACCTAAAAGCTTCGATTTCATCTCAGTTTTCTTTTCTGATTCGTTATCAGTTCGTGCATTTCTTCATACTTTTAATTCATTTGTTTGTTTTATTGATTGTGTGCATTTTTTTTTATCCAGGCACTGAAGAAGTAGAAAACTCCACACTACAAAAAATCCTAGCAAAGGCCACTAAAATCTCGCAACCACTAGTTGCCAAATGATTTCGAAACTGGTCAACGGCAACTAGTAGTTCCTATATAATTCGGCAACAATCTGACCGCAACTATTATTTTTATTAGTTTTTGAATTCTTTAGCAACAAATATATGCCAACTACATGAAATACACTAGTTTCCTGATGCTTCCGTAACTAGGCGAAGGCAACTGTTAGTTCCTATATAGTTTGGCAACACGTCAATATCAACTACTGTTTTCGTTAGTTTCCAAACTCTTCAGAAACAAAGATATGCCAACATATAATGCACTAGTAGCCTCAAACATCTAAGCAACTAAAAACACTAACTAAGGCCAGATTAGTTGCTTAAACCGCTCTTCCACAACTAATCTTCGGCAATTAGCCTATTGCGTAGTTGCTTAAACCTTCGCAAACTAAATCCAGCAACTGTGATTGCCAAAGGTTTGAGCAACCAAGTACACCAACTAGATTATGTTAATGGTTAAAACACCTGTTGACATTTAAATTAGAAGTTTTTAGTTCTGTATCTAAAAGACTACCTGGATCAGATGGTTCGAATGAGTACGTCTGTGAAATATTACATGTTCGAGGCCCTTTGCAACTGTGATTGCCAAAGTTTTTAGCTTGATGTTTCCTACTCTTGTTTTGAATATTATATTCCGCATGACAACAAGTCACCTAGTGTTTTAACCAAAGTTAGATCAAGGAAAATACAAGGGAAAGTGTAAGAGTATATATCCTCCGAAATTTCATTGAGTTTCCATTAATTTAATCAGAATTTGCTGAATTTTAACACTTTGATTTGCTGTCACTCATTCTTGATCAGTCTTTTTGAAAACAAGAAAATGTTGTTAAGTTAAGGAATTTCCAAGGCTTCTAATAGGGGTACCAAATTGCTTGGGATGTACAAAAAATACATATAGGACAAAATACATATTAGGAAGGAGTTGGTACACCCCCAAGCAATTTGGTACCCCTATTAGCAATCTTGGGAATTTCGACTACTACTCTTCCCTTTTGAGATTCCTTGACCAGCCGACAGTAGGTACAGAAATTAAGCTGCCAGTCATTGTTAGGTCTGGGATGCACAAAAGTTTTCACAGTGAAATGTGTAACTTAGATCCTTATAGCACTCCGGTTAAATTATCGTCCATGGAAATGGTTCAAGAAAACGAGTGCATTGAAACTTAACAAACTTGAAACACACTTACAAGTTTACAAAAGATAAAAAATAGGAATCATGAAAGACTCTTAAAGTTTACAAAGATTAAAATTTTGAACTGTCATGTCTTCCCAAATGCCAAGTACCCGATGTCACAGTAGTTTCATAAGTCAACTTTCGCAGCGAGAAGAAATCCTAACAGCGAATAGTGACACCTGTGCATTGTTCAGAAACTTATATAAATTGGAGGTGTCATAGTTCATTTCTTGCAGAAAATCAAACATTTAGTCGTCCTTGTCCTGCACCACATTTCCAGTATCAGTAGTTTCCCTCACCTGGTCCTAACCCCCTTCTCCATGGTATATCCAACTGACATCCCGGCATAAACCTATTCCACAGAATATGTCCGTGCACTTCAGACACAAGATATCTGTTAGTGTACAAAGTCTATGAATTTTTGGACTCCTGCAATGAAAGCATCATTGTCTCTTGGCAGATCCACCTCTTATATCATTAGACGTAAAGTCTTGGAAATAATTGCATTCGGGTTCTGATTCACGTGTACAGATTGTTTAACTATACCAGTGTAATTTTTGGTTAAGTCAACCATTCAAGGATTTTTCAGCCATTTCATCCCGAGTCACTTCCAACAAGGGTTGACCGATTTCACTGGGTCCGTCAATATGGATTGACTGATACCTTGTCCTTCTATAAGGTTTAGGTTTGACAGAAACCTTAGGATATCTGTGACGATTGCTCATTAAATTTTTATGATAAATTGAGAGTTTTCTTAATGCCCAACATCACCCAGAATCACTGAGAATATTTATTGAAAATGGTTTCCGATCCACTATGTTAATAACTAGCATGGACTTTTATAATATAGGGTCGGCTTCGGGTCCATTCCACACCCACGACGATTTATCAAAATAGCATCGTTTAGCCCACACTATCAAGATCACAATTTATGATTGCGAATCAATGAAAATTATTGTTTTTTGAAATTAACTTTGTATATACACAATACCAAAACGCTGATCTTAAGATAAATATGTACACTTAGAAAATCATGGCTGGGGTATACCAATTTATTTAAAAGTGTACAGATTTAAAATGTCTTGGCTTCTATAGATTTTGGTAAAAAAAACAAAAACCAGTTGCACCTGCTTAGTTAACAAAAATGCACTAAAAACGCACTAAGCCAAGCATATTGCGTTAACTCGCCTATAAATTGCATTGACCCAGATTTACCCACCACATGAGTTTTTCGAGATATGAACTCTATCATGATACCTTATAAGTAAGATAAAACCTTAAATCATTTACCCTAATGGAAAACCCAATCGTTTCCACGCCGCTTTCTCTCCTTCTTCCATCTACCCTCTTTCTCTATTTCTTCTTCCTCCATTTACCCTCTGTGTTCATCAATTTTTAGCCGAATTAGAAGAAAAAAATGGCATCAATTTTTAGCCGAATTAGAAGAAAAAAATGGCAGCAAGTAACAATTTCTCACGTGGTCTTCATTACGCTCTCCATTTAATCTTATGTCTTGCTGCTTGAATGATTTTTGTCTGTTGATTGGCCTTATTCCACTAGCGGCTTCAAGTAATACCACACCAAAGCTGAAAACATTGTTTTCTCGGTAATTTCCTTACCATGTCAGTGTTTCCCACAGTCTTTCACATCACAGAGTTAAGTTCTGTGCATCTAATGTTTCTTTCTTGCAGTTCTTTTTTTAGATCTCATTGTACGATTCTCATTTGCATATATCCAGTTAGGGGTGCTCATCGTCCGATTGAAGTTAGCAATTCCGTAAAAAACAAAATTTCAGGCTTTCCTCTTGCATTTTAAGTGTTTGTGGTATTATTAATAGTGAAAATGAACATAAAAATGATTTTTTCTTTCCCAGTAATTCTCCGTGATTAACTGTTGGTGATGATCTCATTTGCTTGAGTGTCTTGAGAGTCTCTTTTAAGAAGATGTCTACACCATGCTTCTTCATTTATCTTTTTTTTTTCCTACTCTTTTTGAATTTAATTGAAGTGGTGTCAAAATTCTTAAATATAATTAGGTGGGTTGTGCAGTAATTGGTTATTATTTTGCTAGACTTAGATTTTATTAGTTAAAAAGTTCAGATTTTGTTGTAAGTTTTTGGTTAGTTCTGATCTTTGTATTTCTTTGCAACTAAATGCAGGACCCAAGTTTATCATTTCTGGAGGAAGGAACCATATCTGGAATGAATTATACTGATCTCAAAATGAGAGCTAAATACAGATTGAACGATGTTATCTATTTATGTCGTAGTTGTTTTAAGCTTGTCTAGTGAAGTGATATTTAAGTGGCAGTTTAGTGAAATGCAACTGGAGATTATGGTAATGGTGTAGTTGACATCTTTCGGGAAGGACCATTTGTTGTTCGTGAAGGACCATTTGCTCGAGCTGACCACGTAACAATGGTGATCAGTGCTCTTGTTTTTTCTTTTTTCTTTTGTTTTACAAAATGCGTAAATGTCATCTCTATCTAAGTGAAGTAATAAATGTATTATTAATTACAAATAAAAGAAATACCTTCTGAAATTTTTTCTTGTTTAGCTTTATTTCTGGATTATTTAATTACTACTTTTGTATTAATGGTGGTTTATTATCTTCATTGTTAACATAACAATGACATATTCACAAGAAGAACTTGATTTAAAATTTTAAATAATCAGAAATAGAGGTCGTCTATATAAATCCGGTCGATCGAAATATTATCATCATTGTTGACCGTGGCTGCTGTCTTGCCTACGACCTTAGAACTCTTAACACATGAAGTTCTACGTGGCTGTCCTATTCCATGCAAGATCAGTGACCATAGGTTACCACCAATTTTGATCACACTCAAGACAACAGTGATTCCTTTCTTGGCTGTAGATAAGACGGCAATTGACTCAGCACATGCAGCTCATGCAGCCTCACAACTCAAGTTACAAAGAAGCCGTGACGTCAATGTTCAAAAAGAAATCTACTATGGGAAGTTTGCCATTGCTGCTAGTGCTGACCCTAATAGGTTTAAGATCCTAGCCATGTATGAGGATAAAGAGTGTGATGATATCCTACATCTCCATCGAGGGTTGCACTTGAATCCTGAATGTTTCTTAGAGATGGAGTAAGCTTTTTAAGATATTTATTTTCATCAACTACATAATATCCTATGTGGTGGTGGTGGTTGTTAAATTTGAATCTTTGGACTAATCATCCCACTATCTTATTACTATTGAAAGATTGTTGAGAATGCTTTTAATTTCATTGCTCACTATCTGTGTCATCTTATACATTCTGCACAGTACAATCTGAGGCTTGAAAAATGCCAAGACCTACAAAGGCTAAAGCAAATAAACAAGCAACAATCAAGAAAGAAAGAGAACATGGACAATGAAATTGAAGTTATAAGCCTCAGAATTGAAGGCATGTACGTTGGTCATTCAAACACTTGTTGCAAGTAAAGCACAAAAAATTAAATAGGGTCTTGTGGTCTGTCAAAATTTAAGTAATTTGACAGAGTTTAAATTAAATGCAGCATTGGTGATTTTAAGTATTCACACCAACTGTACAACAATAAAGAGATCAATCAATAACTAAGCTAGAATGATACAGAAACAAATCAACATCCGCCTGGAACATGACAAGGTATGGGATGTTTAGTCAAGTTCAGATGATGAGAGAAATTATTCACAATCGTTTGGACATCCAAGTAACTCATGTACATGGTCCCAATTCGCTAGACATAACTGGAATTGTAATGCAGCATTTAAGGCAGTTTACAGTTTACACTTGCATTTCTTCCACATGTTGCACACTGCGATCCTCTCAGCAAATAAACAAGCATGAACAAAAAAACATGGACAACGAAATTGAAGCTATAAGCCTAAGAATTACAGAAGAAGTCACCAAAGCGTTAGTCCATTCAGTCCCGAAAGATGGTATCCTATATACCAAAAGATGATATCCCGAAAGATGGTATATCCTATATAATTCGATGTCCTCATAGTCTATATATACCAAAACATGCATCTAAACTAAAAAGAACATGAAAAAATGTATGTCCCGTGGCCGGTCCCAAAAAGTAATGGCCACAACCCAGCTCCCCAGGGCAATGGAATATGAGACAATAACGGATTCTACAAACAATAACTAGTTTGCTCTGATCTATGAAGAGAGAATTTTTGTTGCCAAAATAACATTTCTTAGTAACTAGAAAGATCACTAACAGATCAGATAAACTAGAAACATACCTAGTAAGATGAGAGGAAAATCGTTATGCACGGTGAATACAAACATGAAATTATCATAAACTTCAATCAATCCCGATCTATGCTGCTGTGCTGCTGAGTTTGTTTATACTCACAAAGCATAACGGTTTCTCCTCTCATCTAGTTTGGTACTCATTTCCAGAGATATATCATCATATCATGTACAAGACATTAAAAAAATCACCAACAGACAACAGTGAAACTCCTAAACAGGAGAGAAAACTAAGATTACTGAAAAAATCAGATAAACCAGAAAAAAAAAAAAAAAAAAAAACAAAGAGATGGGAGGAAAATCATTGTGCACGGTGAATAAAAACATCAAATTATCCTAGAACTAAGCCCCATATTTGTTAGTACTCACAAAGCACTATGATTTCGCCTCTCATCTAAGTCGGTACTCTATTTTTTCCAGTAACACCATCTTTTTCAGTAATACTATCTTTTCCCAACACTTTAAACTGAAATGATCTAACAGACTGAACTGAAATGATATAAAGAATCAAAGAAAATAGATCAAAATTTGAAAGATAAAATCAGATCGAAACAAATAAACATGAGTAGGAACTACATGAAAACCTAACTAGAGTAAGGAGATAGAATGAAGAAGGCATTTGGTATGGCATCTAGGGTTTCTGAAGATGGGAGGAAAAGAGAGGCTGTAGTGGAGTTTATATTGATGGAAAGGGGGTTTATAAAAAGTTAGCCGAGTTCCCTGTGCAGAAGAAGACAAACCCAAAATTATTATTGGGATTTAATGGTGGCCACTTATCATCTGAGTTGCAGCTATAAATGACAAAGCTCCTGCAACTGCAACTAGGCCACTTATGATTTGAATTACAACTATAAATTCATCTGAAATTCATTAACTATAAGCATCTATGGATGCAGCAACCGGTGCAACTATAAAATTCATTTCAGCCCAGACTGGTTAACAAACTAATCAACAAGCAACACCTATTTTGGATTTTTGAATGGAATGCTGGAAAAAACGAAAAAGATTCGGGTATCAGGCATGATCATGCAAAAGACTAGTAAAGTTTCTAACTCTTCAAATGGCATAAAAGAAATTTGATGTGCCCCGGGATAGTAATAGTAAGCCACGCCAGGAAAAGGCATGGCATGTATCTCCCTTTGTCGTTGGGTGATTATTCAATGGGTTTTTAGACCATTATGAGTCATCATGACTCATGACCATATATCGCAGTTTCCACTGAGTAAGTTAAGAATTAACACCACTATCCATAAAGTCATGAAATGGGAAAAATGAAAAAGTGTTGTGCTCAATGTTTTGCCAATCTAAGTAATATTTGCGTGGTAGAATATTTTTTTCATTTCGTCGCACGTGAAGATATCTAATTTGCATTACTTCCCTTGAAATCACTAATTAGGATACCTCTCAACATTAGGTTATCTGTCTTCGTTTCGGTTAGGTGAGTCACCACTAGAGGAGGTAATGCAAATTATATATTTTATAGAGGGGAAGCAATGAAAATTGATGATGACTCACCTAACAAACACCTAGTTAGGTGATGCAAATTAGACATCTTTAAAAGGGAAGAAAAAGAAAAATACCCGTAGTTAAAATCAAAATACCTAGAAGAACACAAGGAAAGGTGTAAGCATGGTCAGTGCTGCTGTAAGGCACATGGTTTACAAAAGGAAAAATGAAAATTAAAAAGAAATCCCAATATAGACTGTATTCCAAACATATGATATAGTAATGCAATTCCTGGCCTACAAAGACTAAAAGGGAGCTACAGACAGTAATATCCAAAGAACAAGTACACAGATTTGTCACCTGCTATCAGGAAACAACATCTTTCTGATAACTCATTTAGTGGATCAATTTATGTTTTGTTAATGCAATAGATTATACATGAATACTTTGTTAATTCAATGCATGATTTCGGGCATGTGGGTCTTTCAAAATACCTGCAGAAGTATTGCACAAAATTAAATAGGGTCTGTCCAAATTTAAGTAATCTGAAAGAAGAAGAATCAAATGCTTGCAATGGTGATATAAATGTTCGCAACAACTACAAATAAAGAGACCTGGATTTTTCTGGTACTTCATTGATTCTTATGGCGCAAGTAATGAATTAAATTGTCATTGTTTCAATGATTCCGGACATGTGATCATTCATTATACCCTTTCCGCAAGCAAAGCACTAGATTAATTAAAATCTTGGGCTCTGTCTACATTTAAGTAGTTTGATATAGAGGAATTAAATACAAACATTGGTGATTTAAATTTTCAGACCAACTACAACGATAAAGAAACCGATGAAGAAACCCATCAACGTTAGCCTAGAAAATGAAAAGGTTTCGCATATTTCGGCATGTGACACTAATCAACTTTTTCGCTTAATAAAATCCCAAAGAGAATCCAATGGCATAATAGACTAGTCAAGCTTTGTAGCATGTCGTTTGGAACTTAATGGGATTCAAAGACTAAGAGCTTCATAGGAAAGGTGTAAGCATGCGTAGTAATTGGCCAGTACAGTCCAAGGCAGCATACATAATTTCTTATTCATTGGCCAGTGCAGTTACAGGAAGCATACATAGTTTTTTATTCATTGGCCAGTGCAGTCCAAGGCAGCAGACATAGTTTCCTATTCAGACTTTCAGTCCGCTAAAAAGTATGTGTTAGTTTGCCAACGGAGGTATTGTACGAGATCTTCTATCGTGTTCCATCATTAGAGTATGGTGTTGATAAATTCAGGTGTGTATCGAAATTATGGAATCCTCTAAACACTTTTAGTAGAACTATTTTCATGTATGATCCCTTGAATGATCCGTCGTACCATCCAGTCCAAGTCTATCTATTCAAAATTCTATTCAAGTAAAAATTCTATTCAAGTAAGATGCAAGCAAAACTTATAAGAATATTGTTTAGTCAATGATATCTTAAACCATACTTAAATAAATATTCTTACATGTGTAACTAAACTCTTTCTGCCTCTAGGAATATGTAAAATTAAAATTTCTATAGATAAATAATGCGAAGTAGATATATAGATGAAAAATGCGAAGTGGATATATCCAACTCTGTATAAATTACTACATGTCCCATCATACCTTGCATAATTCTAACAGTACTCTTAATGTAGCCGGTCCAATGAAGTTTTCCTCCCTCACCTGATTAGATATTTAATGGAATTTGTCCGATTCACCCATGAATGATTTGGGTGTCCACCCCCAATGCCGTGGATTGGGAGGGATTGGCAAGTTGGACCACCCATGCTCACCCCCATGGAGAGTAGACAGGAGAAAATCAGAATTTCTCTATAGTCCACATCTCTTTCCGACGAGGAAAAACCCTAAAATTATAGGGAACCGTCACCATCAAGATGAGGAAAGAGTATGGTGTTGATTTGCCAACTGAGGTATTGTACGGGATCTTCTATCGTCTTCCATCACTGGAACCGGTGTATAAATTCAGGTGTGTATCGAAGTTATGGAATTCTATGTTATCTAGCACATATTTCATGCACAAAATATTCAACATTTTTAGTAGAACTATCCCATGGATCTTCACGTATGATCCCTCAGATCATCAAGTCCAACTTTATCTAAATCATTACCACAAATCATAACTCATCATGATGGTTTTACCTTTGAATTCCTTCTAGATTTAGATTTCAAAACACAAAACATAGGAATAGAAAGCGTATGCATCATAGACTTATGCAGTGATCTGTTTTTAGGTACCCAAGGTTACAGACAAGAGAACAGTCTCCTAGTAATTCTAGAAGTAGTTTCCTAATCCTTGAAAGAAAAATTAGGAGTCCTATGTTTAGAAGATTACAAAAATAGGGGAGTTTTCAAACCTAGCTAGAATGAATAGAATATAGTAGTAGTGCTACCTATAAATAGGGTGCAAGAGAGTACCTGTAGGGGACGGAGAAAAATACAATGAAGAAGAAAAGGTAGAAGAAAAGGTAGAAGAAAAAGGGTACAACTCCTAGGGAAGAAATTACCTTGAAGAAAAACGTTGTAAAACTCTTTCACTTAATCAATAAAACTAAGGTTCCAATTGCAATTTGTTTGTTCTTTTATTCTACTTGTTTAGATATTCTCTATCTATCATATTGGGGTCCAGAAATTTATGAGTTGTATCAGAGCCACAAGGTTCGTAAGCAATGTTTCCGGAGATGTATGGAAGGGCTTCGATCCAAGGGTAACGAAGTATTATTATTAGATCTTAATATTGATAGAAGAAAGAAAGCTATGTTTATTGGGATGAAGAATCAACCCTATGGAACAGTGCAGTAAAGAACCGAACAACGCGAGATTGTGAAAACTTTCCATAAAGAGGGGAGAATTAATCATGTATTGGCAAACAGGCACAACCAATATTGTAGGAATTACAAAAATGATCGACACTCCAATGAAGGATGTTGGAAATTGCATTCGGAGTTCAGACCAGCATGGTGGGAAGACTTTTGGCTACACAACAAACCAAACACTTGGTAAACGCTACTCGGAAAATTAGCCTATTCGCAGTTCAACTAGTAGTCAAAGAACCTGAAGAATTGGTTAATGGAAACTATTGTGAGTGTATCAAAACCGAAAACAGAAAAATCTCCTACAGTTGTAAAGAGGGTTGAAGGTTGAAGACACCATGCAAGTATTCCAAAGGTTACCACCAAAAAAGCGCGTGGAACCTGGAATCCAACTACTTGACAAGCAAAATAAGTCGCCATTATTACAAGTTGTGCAAGATTTAGCTCAAGTGAAGTAGCAGATTCTTAGCAACAAGACACAAATGACTAGAATTAGAGAATAAGTATTGTTTCAAGAATGTCTTAGTGGGAAAAGTTTGAAGCATGCAAAGTGGTACTCAAGAGCGCATTTGTAGGCTAAGCTGCCGTGCATCTTAATTCAATGCTTTTGAGGGACCAAAAGCCTCCTGATAGGGGAGGTCTGATCTGTCTTTTGGTACCCAAGGTTACAAACAAGAGAAACACTCTCCTAGTAATTCTAGAAGTAGTTTCCTAATCCTTGAAAGAAAACTTAGGAGTCCTATTTTTAGAAGATTACAAACATAGGGAAGTTTTCAAACCTTGAATGAATAGAATATAGAAGTATTGAAGAGAGTACCTGTAGGGGACGGAGAAAAATACAATGAAGAAGAAAAAGAAGAAGAAGGGCAGAAATTACCTTGAAGGAAAACGTTGTAAAACTCTTTCACTTAAACAGTTAATAAAACTAAGGTTCCAATTACAATTTGTTTTTTCTTTTATTCTACTTGTTTAGATATTCTCTATCTATCATATTAGGGTCCAGAAATTGATCATGCAGTAATGGTTTAGCACTGTATTCAGCAGCACTAAATCCGTTAGTACATCATAATTCAGCATATTCAGGTTCGGATGATTCCGATACTAGTTTATACTATGTATGCTATCCCTTGATAAAACAATGGGTCTCCCTCCCTACTAGACCATATAATGGTTCTCGGGAACTGCACAAGTGCACAAAAATTGTATGTGAATCCTTCTATATGTGACTACAAGGTGGTTTATATCGATTATGATAAGTCCGATAACTACAGCTTACAAATATTTTCTTCCGACACTAGAATATGAAAACCTATGAAGCTCCAAAGCTTGATAATATAAGGTGGTATGATTTTCATGAATTGGTTTTTCGTCTTGGTGTATTGTATTGGACGGGTGGAGTAGAAAGCACTGAAGAAAAGATCTTCATAGCTTATAGTCTAGAAAACCAACAAAAAAAGGTAGTGATCAGTGCAGGTCAATTGGTTTTCCTAGAATGAGTCATACAGATATAGATTACAGTTTTTTTGGGGAGTCAGAAGGGTCCATCTACTATGGTTATATCTTCGATAATTTCGATTATAACGATCATGAGACCTATGTTGTAAAAGGCGCCCTGGGCGCTCGCCTAGGCGCGCGAGGCGCCTAGGAAAAAAGGCTCCCAGGGTGCTAAGATATGCCTGATTCTGCAATTTTTCAAATTTTCCTCGACGCCTAGGCGCGCCTTAGGCGTTTGGTTTGGCGCCTCGCCTAGCGCCTAATGATAGACGCATTTATGTGTCTATTTTCATCCCTTTTATGTATAGTGTTAGTACCCATTTTTGTACTAATTTTGGTATTTTATCCCTTGTAGGTGTATCTTGGAGGAATAGGCTTTTGCGGGAAAATTGGCTCGAAAAGTTGTTAAAGGCTCCTGGGAGGACATTTGCTATTCGGACTCTCATTTTGGATAAGGGGTAACCCATTTCCAAGCAGCTGCTAAGCACAGACCGAGACTGGATAGGGGAGGACAAATTTCTTCACGTTTTCAAAAACAGAAATTTGGCGGGAAAATTTTCAGAAAACAGACGATTTTTTGGATGGATTTTTGATCGATTTTTAGGGAGATTAAAGGGCTGAATTTGATTGGGTTTGTTCCTATGGACCTAACAGGCGAGGTAAGGGTGTTGGAATGATCCAAAGTGGCTAGAACTCGAATTGGAAGCGAAAAATGGTTAAAATATCACGTTCTATTTTTGGGAAGTTTCTTGGTTTATTTTTTAGAAATTTACGTGAAGAAGAGGAAGGAAACTCTTATTAAGGACTTGTTTCTATCAAGGGAGGAGTTTGGACAATCGAATGCACGTGAAACAGAAGAAAAAAAAGAAATAACTTAACGTGCTGTGGAGGAAAAAACCAAGTTTATTCTCGAATTTTCTTTGCTCTACTATGTATAAAAGGGTTGGTTAGGGTCCTAGGAAAAAAAGGAAGAAGTTAGGGGAAGTTTAGAGCTTTAGAGAAGCTAGAAAAACCATTGGAAGAAATCACGTTTCTGCTGGTGCAAGCCGTGGCCGGAGAAGAAGAAGAACATAAACAGCAGAAAAAGAAAGTCGCAGATTCTGTGACCGTAACTTTCAAACTTTAAACCTTTTGTAACAATTTTTGCAACAGTTATCTTCTGGTCGCAACAGTTTCTCGGTAGAAATAGGTTCTGTAACACTTATATTAGTTACAAAACCCGCTGTTTAGAACTTTTCACTCTTTTAATCAACTTTTGAACACCAAAGATGTATTTTGAGCAAGAGATTAATATGAGGAGCTAAACCCCTTAGCCGAGGCGACGGAGGAAGCCATTGTTCCATGAAAAGTGGTATAATTCTATTTTTATTATTTATTGCAATTATTTTACATGATTTTTTTGCATAGAATTTAAAAGAAAAAATTGGTTTTTATTGAGTAGTTGTGAAGCGTTTTGATGGGACATGCTTAGTTTTAATAATTTTGATGTTTCATGCTTCGTGCTTACAATTATTACTTCAAGAACCAAATTAGAGGCAAATATTAGAGTCAACTTAAAGAAAAATATTGCATGAATATTGATTAGAATTTATCAAATAATTGGTCAATGGTGGAATCCAAAGTCTCGGTGTCTTTTTTATAATTTGATACAATTTTATTTTAGTTAATTTGAGTCTAAAAGAATCCTTCACAAGTTCGAGAATCGAATCCTATTACCACCACTTTCACTACAATTAAAACTCACATCACCTAATACAACACAACATGAGACACATTATAAAGTTTATCTTAATGTGTGGTTGCTTGATGATGACTACACTAATGGTGGATTGAACTGGCAAATGGTGCACAACAGTATTGAACTAAAGGATTACAGATCATCTGATGAGAAAGTAGAGGCTATGTGTTTTAATCCCATGGATCAAAATGTTATTTTCCTAAATAAACTTAAACTGTAACGGATTTATCCATTACCACTGAAGTGGAGCATTTCGGTATTGGTGGTTTTTGGTATGTGCATACCTAGTAGTGGTCAGATGCGATATTGTTGATCCAATTATGTATAAGTTTGGCTTGCAAGAGTTGTACGAGTGGTTAGTGGAAGACAAGGTGTTGAAGCTTGTTTATAAGAACTGTTCAAAACCTATGAAATAAGTTTAGTTTGTGTGGCGCACACAGTTTGATCCACATCATTCCTCTAGAACCATCTTTTGGGGACTACTCAAAAAAGGTGGGGGACTACTCTTCAATTTTTGGTAGGACATTTGAAGTAATTTTGGGTCACCCCTTATCTAAATTATTTTTTAATACCAAATTTACCCTTGGTAATTAAATTAGTTAGTTTATTGATTAGTTAGTGTTAGTGTAATGATTAATTACTGATTAGTTAGTGATTAGTGAGTTATTAATAGGATAGTTTTGTTAGAATCAGAATTATTGAGAGAAAAGAAGAAGAAGAAAAAAAGATGAAGAAAAAGAGGGAAGAACCCAAAATATCTTATTTTGAGTTTAGTAAATATGATATGAGTGATTCATGTGATAATACCTCCTCCTCAGAATCAGAACCTCCTTCATCTCCTAATATATTTGTCAATATTTCTAATGATCCGGATATGAGTTATTTGTTAGATGATGAAAGCTATTTACCCCAAACTCAACCTAACGACCAAAATGATGAATTTTATCAGCCACAACCAGAAGATGAAGTTATGGTACTCATGTATGGCTCAAATTTAGTTAATGTAGCTTGAATTGTGCAAAAAATTGGCCAAATCGAAAATTTCAAGAAGAAATTTCGGCTAGGTCAAAGTAGTTCGGTTAGCAATTCTGCAGAACAGGTAGCCGAACTCTCCTGTATGTGCAGTTCGGTTACTCATTTCAGCATATGCAGGTAACCGAACTCTGTTTTAATGGAGGTTTTTGAGAGTTCGGTTATCTTTTTCCAGAAAACGTTGCCGAACTAATTTTATAGAGTATACAGTTAATAGTTCGGTTTAGTCGAGTTTAGTCCCTTTGTTACCGAACTTTTTGTTCGGCAAGATCGCAAATCACGTTCATTGAATAGCTAACCGAACTTTGTAGTTCGGTTTAGTCGAGTGTAGTAATTATGTTGCCGAACTATACCATCGAAAATTTCAAAGAACAAGTTCGGCAAGATCGCAATATTTTTTTCATAACCGAACTTTTTGTTTGGCAGGATCGTATATTATTTTTACATTGCCGAAAATTTAAGCATTTCTTATTTTTAGTTGGTATTGACGTTGTGCTATTACTCGTAGGTTGCATCTGATCCAATATAACCAATGGAAAATCAACCAACCCCTGTTGATATTTTGTACGATGACACGTCCCATCACTACATGAATGACTTGGTATTCAAAAGTCCTTTGAATGGGAGAGAAAGCAAAACCCGCTTTGAAATGGTTTGTGAGAGAACCGGTGATCCCAATAAAAGCCACAAGAGGAAGGGTTATGTTTATAAAGGAAAGACAAATAGGAAGAACAAAACTTTATCAAAGAAGATTAAATACCCATTCAAGCTTGCATTTAATTACAATGAAGAATTGGGTGGATGGGTTCTCTAGAAGGTTATGGAAGGTTGTCATAACCACCCTCATTCGGAGCATCTTGAAGGACATTTCATGGCGGCAAGCTAACAAACAATTTCTTGCTCTTCTTCCTCTTCCTCCTCTTCCTCCTCTTCATCCTCTCCCTCCTCTTCTTCCTCTTCATCCTCTCCCTCTTCTTCCTCCTCTTCTTCCTCTCCTTCCTCATCCTTCTCTTCCTCTTATCCCTCTCCTTCTTTGCCCTGTCCTTGTTCTTCTTCCTCTACATTTTCAACGTGTTCTCTTTGTTATTCAACCTCTTCATTTCCTTGCTCTTCATTTCCTTGCTCTTCTTCATCATCATTCTCTTCTTCAATAACATTATCAATTGTATTCTCCATCACCTCTTGATTGACATCTTGGATTACATTACGAACATTCTCTTGGTTCACTTCCTATAACGATCCCCCTCCATGTTTAGCATTTTTAGTACCACGGTTTCGGAAATCCAAATGTATTCTACCACGAGGGGTGGGAGTTCTTAAATCTTCATCTAGGTGGGGATTAGATTTTTTTCCTTTGTTCCTAATGAATGAAAACCACATTATTATCTAAACAGAATATTGTCTTATCAAATAAAATTGAACATGGGATTACATCAAACACAAAATGTTAACAGTCTAAAGTTCGGTTATCTGGTATAAGTTGCGAAGTCACCAAACTACAAGTTTGGTGTTGACATATAAAAGTTCGGTTACCCCATAGAAATTTCGAAGTAACCGAACTATATTTTATCAAAGTTCGGTTACCTATATAAATTTATCGACTAAACCAAACTCAAATTTCTCATATAAAGAAGGAGTTCGGTTACGATTTTTTTTTTTGCGAGCTTACCGAACTACATAGTTCGGTTACCTAAAAATTCCTAATTGGCCGAACTATTCTTCATATTGAAAGTTCAGTTACCAAAATATAGGGTTTTCAAAATTTTCTCCTAGCCGAAATCTATACTGTAACTACCATTTTCTATGGTTTTTGATGATTTCTAATCGATTTCTTCAACAAAAAACGATTAAAAGGAATGGGTATGAAGGAAATTACCTGCGGATTTTCATTTTACTCTAATCGGACTTCTTGGTTGATGTTGGAGAAGAAGAAGAAGAAGAAGAAGAAGAAGAAGAAGAAGAAGAAGAAGAAGAAGAATAAGAAGAAAAGAAAAGGTTTTGAAACTGATTTTAGGTTTTAATTTAGTGGGTTAGATTAGTGGGTAGTGGTTAAATTAGTGGGTTATTAGGATTAGTTATAACCTTAATTAGGATAAGGGAAGATTAGTCTTCCCTAATCTTTTAGGACACCCCTTAGAATGTAGGGTGGACATTCCTATCACAAAGTAGTCCCCCACCTTTTTTGAATAGTCCCCAAAATATCATTCTTCCTCTAAGGTAGTGTTTGAAGCCCAGGTTGAAACGAGGAGTAGCAGGGAAGTAAGTTCAACTAGGTACTCATCGTTATTTTGTGTAGAGTAGTTAAGCATGCAAAGATACTAGAATATTAGTATATGTCTCAATAGAGGACGTTTGGTTTCATGTCATAGAACAAGAAGATAGAGCGGCAATTCTAGATGAATTGTTTAAAATGATAATAAATACTGAGGTATCGAGGGATGGCCATGAGTAGAGGATAATGAATCCCTGTTGTGGGTTGATATATGTTCCACGGATAAAACCGAAGGAATATGTTAAGGATGCTTTGAGGAAGAAATCAAAGGTAATACCAGCAGCAAAGTTGATGTAACAGTAATTGTGAAACCAAGCATGTTTAATTAATATTTGATGCTCGAGATCGTCGTAGCTTGTGTAAATTGACCAGTTTAAGGGAACAATGTCGTAGCGGTTCTTTTATAGTTTGACTTTAATGGAGGATGTTGGAGTTCTATATAAACTCAAACTACTTTGTAAAACACGTTCAAGAATTTAGCCGCGGGTTGATAGTGTGTAGTTGCATTCACTCGTATCGTCATTTAACAAGTTTTTTTTTAAATAGCAATTGATTGTGACTAAGTCACTGATTGTTAGAATCAGTGGTGTTAATCAAATGGGTTAATCCTAGTCTTTACATGAGTTTAGTGTCGTTGTAACGTGGGATATAGTAATGCATAGTTCTTTGTGGTTATGAACTAGATCTTTGAACCGATCAGACCCTCATATCATACATCTGAAAGATTAAAAAAGAACAATAACAACATCAACAAATGATACCAATGAACTAAGTTCGAAACTCGTCGATACCAAATTTTTTATTGATGAAAAACGATCTGATTTGTGATACGGAAACAAATTCAAATCCTTAGTCAGATCCAACCAAACATTCTTCATAGATCAAAAAAATGATCTGATTTGTGATTTTGACCGAGTCATATTATGGATCAAATTCAGATTCATGTCGAGTTAGGTCCAAACAACCGGTCTTTATCATTCAAAAATAAATAATATGATATTCGACTTTAAACGAATCAGATTCCGTGTCAGATCTGGTTCTGACCGAGTCAAACTCCATCAGATCCAAACCAATGACAATATTAGTTTGTCCGACATAAACTCCATATGATCTGAACTCAGAGTCTGACTCCGAGTCAGATCCAAACCAACGAAGAGTTAGGCTAAGTCTTATGGGCTAGATTTTGCTTCTAGATTAGACAAAAAGCGTTGCAAATTCTTCTCAAAGCGTTGTTTATTCTTCAACATTACTTCTCTCTTCAGTTATCTCAAAGGTCAACTAGTAGCGAGATAGTTTCGCTGTTCCATTCAGCGCAACCAAAATTCTACTTTTCACGGAATGGTTCAACGAGATTGTTTTATTTTTTGATCAGACAACTGAAATGGTTGCGCTGTTCCATTTAGCGCAACTAAATTATACTTTTCGCAAAATGGTTCAGCGCATCTAGATGCTAGATTGGAATGACCATAAGCCTTGAGTGGGCATTCTAGCTGACGTGGACTTCCAAACCATCGAAGGGTTAATGGGGTGGAAACAATATTAGTCTGTTTGACATAAAGTCCATAAGATCAGACTAAAGTCATCCATTCGGTCTCAATTTTTTTCTCTCACTCTCGCTTATAATATTTATTCATTGAACTTCTTCTTCTTCCTCCTCGCAGAGAATTCCATTCCTAAATCAAGGATTGGGGGTTTTCTCTGCTGATACAAAACCCTAGATTAAGATTTCTCTGCAAATTAAAATCAAAGGGAATCATGGCATGAATCGAAGATTTGAGAGATTACACTAGTGGAAAATGGAAGTTAAACCACTGCAAAGACAAGAGGTAATATCTTTAAAAACGACTGTGTTCATTAGTTGGAATCTGGAAGTGGTTTTTTCCAAAATGACTGTGTCTCATAGAAGTTGAAATCTTAAAAAAAACGACTTCCTCTAACAGTAGATCGATAACAATGACACTCACAGTGGTTTCTAAAGTTTTAAATTTGAAAATATAAAAGTTAATCGCCAGTTTTGAGAAGTGGTTTATATGGGCTGAATATTTTTTAAAAATATGATTCTTCTAAATCCCAGTCTGACTAGTTTTCATCTGAGTGGCCTGAAATTTGAAATTCATTAAAATTTAGAAAATCTGATTCATCAACTTATTTCTAGCTGGCATAAAATTTGAAATTCACTAAACTGAAATTTTAATAGATGCTCAGTTGATATCAAAACGTTCACCATTCAATTCAAATTCGAAATATGTTTACAACAGTAACTCGATTTACATTAATCAAGCTGACAGTTGGGTCAAAAACCCCAAAAAGATTTACACAAGTACTGAATTCACATCATTCCAAGTTATAATTATACTTGAGCATTCTTAAAAACTAATTTTCTTACAATCACTGGAACCCAACCTACAGACATTAAAAAAAAAAAACTAAAACCAACAAAAAGATGAACTGAGCTCCCCAACTGATCGGAATATTATATTGTAGAAAAAATAAGTTTGCCATTAGAGGTTTAATAACAAAGTCCTAACAGCATAGTATGTCTTAAAAAAATTCTTGACCACTTCAATTTCAATACCATTGTATCTGTGTCGCCAGAAGATACAAGAACTACATCGATTCTTATTGGTCCATAAGAGGTCAAGACTTGTTAATAATTGAAGGAAACAGAAACAGACAAGTGCATGTTGATGCAAACAAAAAACTCTTGACCTCTTACAGACAAGTGCACGTTGAAGGAACCAAAAACTTGTAACAAGAACTACACCCATTCACAACTAACGGATTATGTAAAAAACAACACACAAGTAAGGTGGATTGATGAGATTACTGCAAGAACAAAGGATCGCATAAACATACAAAGAAACACAAATACATAGACGAATTTTTTTTAACTTTGATGCGCAATTTAGTACCTGGCCTAATGCTTGCAAGCAAATTGCATGGAGCGCTCCTTCTGCTAAGTCTACAAGAAGATCTCTCCTGCCGTTAGCAACACAATTACTATTGTTAAGCAATTATCGACCATACATCTTTTTCTTTAAGACCACAAACATTAAAAGAAAATGGTCTTTTAAGGTTAACTGGTCAAGTAAACACGTATGAAATACGTTGTGCCTTTAATTCAAAGAATCCTCTTCAATTTATACATTATAGCTAGCTCCTTTTGAATAAAAATAAAATAAAATAACAAGTTAATTGTTTTTTTCTATCTCAACTAACACGTCTTAATCTGATTCATTCTAGATGAATTTGATTTATCATATCTGACTCCAAACTATTAAACAATTGAGTTACTAGAAACTTTTGAGTCTACTCTAATATGTGCCTAACGAGTTAAATACAAAATTATACCTAATTCAAATACTTATGAACTAGATATGTGAGCCGATCAGACCCTCGTATCATACATCTGAAAGATTTTAAAAAAAAAACGTCAACAAATGTTTTAATATATGTCGGTGCCGATATAGTATGGTTACAAAGTTATCGGGTGATGATACCAATGACCTATGTTCGAAACTTGTCTATGCCAAATTCTTTATCAATGAAAAACGATCTGATTTGTGATTCGGAAAAAAAAATCAAATTCTGATTCATGCCAAAAATGATCCAACCAAACATTCTTTATTGAATATCAAAAAATCAATAAAAAATGATCTGATTTGTGATTTAGACCGAGTAAGATTTTGGATCAAATTCAGATTCATGCCGAGTTAGGTCCAAAAAACCGGTCTTTATCAATCAAAAATAAATAATATGATATCCGACTCAGATTCCGGGTCAGATCCGGTTCTGACAGAGTCAGACTCCGTCAGATCCAAACCAATGACAATATTAGTCTGTCCAACATAAACTCTATATGATCTGAACTCGAAGTCTGACTCCGTGTCAGATCCAAACCAGCAAAGGGTTAGGCTAAGTCTTATGGGCTAGATTTGGCTTTTAGAATAGACAAAAAGCGTTGCAAATTCTTCTCAAAGCGTTGTCTATTCTTCAGCACTACTTCTCTCTCTATATATATGTCGAATGTCAACTAGTAGCGAGAGAGTTTTGCTATTCCATTTAGCGCAACAAAAATTACAATTTTTGTTGAATTGTTCAACAACATTGTTTTATTATTTGATATGACGGCTGGGATGGTTGCGTTGTGCCATTCAGCGCAACCAAATTCTATTTTTCGCTGAATGGTTCAGCACATCTAGATGCTAGATTGGAATGACCATAAGCCTTCAGTGCAATGTAGTTAATATCGGATACCGTTTTGTCTCGGCCGAGGATCGGTACACTGGTACAACATTGTATCGGGGAGATCTCGGTTTCAAATATCTGTGCAATATCGGTTCTAAATTTATATCTATAATTTATATTGTTTCACACAAAATTAGACAAGATAAAAATGCATCAATTTTAGAAAGAAAAAAAAAACAAGATCATTCAAAACATAAGAGCCTCCATATGAAGTTTAAATTGGAAAAAGGGGAGCAACTTCACAACTTTAAAGTTCACTATCTAGAATGATAATTAAACAGGAACATTACAATTTTAATCAAAATCATTTGATTCATTATAGATATCAGAATCTTTATAGCTCCATCATCTCCACCAAGTATTCCAAAATCAGAGTCGCACATCAAGTCATCGGTATCATATCCATCATATTCAGAGTCAGTTGGATAAGTAGATTTGCGTCGACAAGCACCTTTACTAACAACTGGCCTACTTTTTTCACCAACAATATCCTGCAAATCATCCAAAGTAACATTATCGCCTTGTACAGCCAAGTCATCCAAATTCTCTAAATCCAACCATTCATCATTGTCATCACGCTCATCCATAAAAATAGGATCACGATCTTTCGGATCATCATTATATTAACTGAGTTCTTTGTATCGACGCTCCAATTTCTTGTTATATTGGATAAAGACACTATCATTCAATTTCTGTTGTTTTATGCGATTTCGCTTCTTTGAGTGCAACTGAAAGACGAAAGAATAATAGGTAAATATGCAATGAAACACGAAAGATAAATAGGTAAACTAACTGTTTCATTCTTTGCTACTTGTTGTCATAAGAAGACAGAGGTTTAAATGCATCTCATGTTCCTTGTTCAAACGAAAAAACAAAATAAGTGTAACCTTATTTGAAAGAATGTACAATTCAGTCAACAACAAAGACAAGTAATACATGAACTTGAAAAAATGTAATTCAATAACAATATTACTAATCAGTGCAAGTAAGACTCGATAAGATTAGAATTCTTACATTCTGAAATGTGCTCCAGTTTCGCTCGCACGGGGAAGCAAGAAAACTAAGACTCAATACCCTTATTGCAAATTTTTATACGTTTGGTGCATCGATTCCTCCATGTGTAATCCACCAATCATTTTTCATAAACACGGACAAAATAGTTATACAAATGCAAAGTTAACACAAACGTAATCAAACCTTCAACTTACATAACAAACAAATTTACGAGGTTGATCTTTATCTCTTCTTCTTTTGCAAGTCGAAGTTCTCAAGATCCCGTTAGTATCACTATACACTCTCAATTCAGTTGTATATTTCAAGAGTTCATCTTCATTGGGAATAACCTTTAGCATTGCTGTATGAAGTCCCCTTTTGATTTCTATGTACTTAGGATCATTATCCATTAAATGAGCAGGGATCTTATAGAATATGGAAGGATTTAAATAATAAGCAGCACAGTGTAGAGCATGATTGAAGTTACTCTTTCATCTTTTATCAAAGATAGCCTTAATTATAGCCCAAGTATTATCATCTTCACTGAAATTCTTCTCGAGTTTGTCCCTTGATATTCTCATTGATTCATAAAAAGAAGGCAATATAGGTTTGCGCTCGATATCCACTAACCTTACAACCTTAACTAAAGGCTTTAGCACTCTAAAAGAATTATAAACATCTTCCCAAAATGTACTGCTTGTAACAATTTTAAGTACATTAATTCCCATATTTTCTTTTGCAAAACTCATTTTCAACCACTTATCATTCACAAACATTATTTGCAAATGAGTTTTATACTTTCTAAGACTTTCTAGTGTGTAGTACTGAGTTGCAAATCTAGTCTTTGTAGAACTATGTAATTCTCAATCGATCATCTCCCTCATTAAGCTCAATACTTGAAAATGAGCATAAATATTTGTAACGAGTCTCTTGCCAAGAATGACGGCTGTCTTGATTCGTGGAAGCTTGTCACCAAGTTCTTCTAGCATCAACAGAACACAATGAGCACCACAAGGAGTCCAAAACATATTTGGGTATTCAAGCATTAAATCTTTCCCTGCCTTTTTAAAATTTGAACCATTATCGGTCATGAACTGAACTATATTTTACTCCCCATCATCGTTAATTACCTCCTTTACAAGCCCACGTATGAAATTAGCATCATTGGTTCTGCTTGACGCATCCACAGACTTCAAAAAAACTGTCCCTTTCGTACAATTCACCAAAAAGTTAATAAGATGTCGTTTTTTCCCATCCGTCCAGCTATTAGACATGATAGAACATCCAAACCTCTTCCAATGTTCCCTAAATGTATCAACAAATTTCTTCATTTCTTCTAACCGGTCCTTGAAAAGATTCGTACGAATTTGATGGTAAGATGGCGGGGGCATAGCTAACAAAAAAACAAGAAACATAAAAATAAAAAGTAACCCAATGAATATACGATAATAAGAACAGATTAAAGCACGTATTATAGCTAACATCAACTGAGCATATCACCAACTGCTTACCTTTCCCATAGTCGCCTATTGCATAGATCATTTCTTTGAAACTTGGGCAACGAACGGTGTTAAATGATACTGAATTCTCAGTCATCCAAGCTGAAATGCATTTCCATGCAGTCTTTATTAACTTCTCTTTCACAGCTGAGTCTCTTTCAAGAGTGGCCTGCTGAGTTTTATGGTGGTCTGTCTTCATATATAAATCAATTGGACCTCTACTATTACTTTGGCTTATCTGCTTTCTCTTTGTCTGATTCTGAGAAACTAGTTGACTAGCACCAACACCCTCACTGCCCATATTTCCATCAGTTTCAACTTCTTGTTCCTCAACATCGGTATCAGCATCAGAGCCTTCATCTGAGTTATTTGCACGCCGATACGCTAAATCAATGTTAGCCCTATGAGCTCTTTTTGTCCTCTTTACAGAATACACAAGACTAACTATGTTCATAATGTCGATGGTCACATCTGGACATGATGAAACATTCCCTTTAATATGTAAAAGATACTCCTTAAGCCTAGTGATTCGACAACCACGGATTAATTTCTTACATAACAAACAAGTAATTATATTTTGATTTCCTGGGTCTTGGCGTTCACCCCATTCCCATGCCGGATCTTTAACTTGAGTAACCGTAGAAGAGGGCAATGAACCACAGGTAGAGTTTTTGGTATTTGAATTTGATGCATTAGAAGAATCCATAATCACAACCTACAACAGAAATAAAACAAATTAGATCCCAATAACAAACTGATAATGTATGCAAATACATACTAAAATGGGAACTATCCTCAGCCGTCAATCTTCATTTAACAAAACCATTTCATTATATTTTTTAAACTCACCATTTCCATCTCCAAATTCAATCTTAAACACAGCAGTTAAACTCTAACTAATATTATCATCAACAACAACACCAGGCTCCTTTTGTTTTGTTTATCTGTTCTGTCAAAAAGACAGATTTATGAACCTAAGTCTATAACAAAAACAACATCAGGAGCAGCCTACAAATAACAAGGTGGTACTACTTCTAGTACTAGTACACTGCTAAGGTTTCAGCTGTTGCGCGTCATAAAAAAAATCAATACAGTGAGAGAAACAAAAAAAAAACTCATCATCTTCTCTTTTAGATTGGAACAACTTATTACTAGAACTAGAAAAGACAAGTCCACCAAAAGAAGGAAATCTACGACAAACATATATAATATTTAACACATAAATTCATCACAGAACATTCATCACATAACAATTAAAAGAGATTAATAATCAAAAAAAGAAAAAAATGCACAGCAAAAGAAGAGATTTATAATCAAAACCAACCTCTTGTTAAGATAGAATCAATTGAATCTCACCATTAAGACCGAGAAGAAGAGTTTTTTCGGCTGCAAACAAGTTTTTTCGGCTACAAAGAAGAGTATTTTGGCTGAGTATCGATGGTATTTAGGGATTTCATCTCTTCCCTTCACCTAGAATTCCGAAATTACCCTGATAAATTACAGTAAATGTCAAATATCACCGCAAAATCGTTGTATCTTTTTTCCCATACCGGCCGATATTATCGGAAAAATATCGTATCGCGATATTGTTGTTTCCGTTTCGCTCAACAGCCGGTACCGGTAATATCGCCGATATATCGGCCGGTACGGGCGAAATTGACTACATTGCTTCAGTGGGTATTCTAGCTGACGTGGACTTTCAATCTAGGAAAGCCATAAGACTAAGCCTTAATGGAGTGGAAACAATATTATTCTACTTTTCGTTGAATGGTTCGGCCCATCTAGATGCTAGATTGAAATAACCATAAACCTTGTGTGGGTATTCTTGCTAACGTGGACTTCCAATCTTAGATTGGAAGGCCATAATACTAAGCCTTAATGGGGTGGAAACAGTGTAGTCAATTTCGCCCGTACCGGCCGATATATCGGCGATATTACCAGTACCGGCTGTTGAGCGAAACGGAAACAACAATATCGCGATACGATATTTTTCCGATAATGTCGGCCGGTACGGCAAAAACGATACAACGATTTTGCGGCGATATTTGACATTTTCGGCGATATTTGACATTTACTGTAAATTTTCAGGGTAATTTCGGAATTCTAGGTGAAGGGAAGAGATGAAATCCCTAAATACCATCGATACTCAGCCAAAACACTCTTCTTTGCAGCCGAAAAAACTCTTCTTATTGATCTTAATGGCGAGATTCAATTGATTCTATCTTAACAAGAGGTTGGTTTTGATTATTAATCTAATCTTTTGTTGTGCATTTTTTTTCTTTGTTTGATTATTAATCTCTTCTAATTGTTATGTGATGAATGTTCTGTGATGAAATTATGTGTTAAATCTTATATATGTTTGTCGTAGATTTCCTTCTTTTCGTGGTCTTGTCTTTTCCAGTTCTAGCAATAAGTTGTTCCAATCTAAAAGAGAAGATGATGAGTTTTTTTTTTTTGGTTTTTCTCACTGTATTGATTTTTTTTATGATGCGCAGCAGCTGAAACCTTAGCAGTGTACTAGTACTAGAAGTAGTACCACCTTGTTATTGGTAGGGTGCTCCTGCTGCTGCTCTTTGTTATAGACTTAGGTTCATAAATCTGTCTTTTTGACAGAACAGATAAACAAAACAAAAGGAGCCTGGTGGTGTTGTTGATGATAATATTAGTTAGAGTTTAACTGCAGTGTTTAAGATTGAATTTGGAGATGGAAATGGTGAGTTTAAAAAATATAATGAAATGGTTTTGTTAAATGAAGATTGACGTCTGAGGATAGTTCCCATTTTAGTATGTATTTGCATACATTATCAATTTGTTCCTGGGATCTAATTTGTTTTATTTCTGTTGTAGGTTGTGATTATTGATTCTTCTAATGCATCAAATTCAAATACCTCTACCTGTGGTTCATTGCCCTCTTCTACGGCTACTCAAATTAAAGATCCGGCATGGGAATGGGGTGAACGCCAAGACCCAGGAAATCAAAATATAATTAATTGTTTGTTATGTAAGAAATTAATCCGTGGTGGTCGAATCACTAGGCTTAAGGAGTATCTTTTACATATTAAAGGGAATGTTTCATCATGTCCAGATGTGACCATCGACATTATGAACATAGTTAGTCTTGTGTATTCTGTAAAGAGGACCAAAAATGCTCATAGGGCTTACATTGATTTAGCGTATCGGTGTGCAGACAACTCAGATGAAGGCTCTGATGCTGATACCGATGTTGAGGAACAAGAAGTTTAAACTGGTGGGAAAATGGGCAGTGAGGGTGCTGGTGCTAGTCAACTAGTTTCTCAGAATCAGACAAAGAGAAAGCAAATAAGCCAAAGTAATAATAGAGGTCCAATTGATTTATATATGAAGACAGACCACCATAAAACCCAGCAGGCCACTCTTGAAAGAGACTCAGCTGTGAAAGAAAAGTTAATGAAGATTGCATGGAAATGCATTTCATCTTGGATGACTGAGAATTCAGTATCATTTAACACCGTTCGTTGCCCAAGTTTCAAAGAAATGATCTATACAATAGGCGACTATGGGAAAGGTAAGCAGTTGGTGATATGCTCAGTTGATGTTTGCTATAATACGTGCTTTAATCTGTTCTTCTTATCGTATATTCATTGGGTTACCTTTTCTTTTTATGTTTCTTGTTTTTTTGTTAGCTATGCACCCGCCATCTTACCATCAAATTCGTACGAATCTTTTCAAGGACCGGTTAGAAGAAATGAAGAAATTTGTTAATACATTTAGGGAACATTGGAAGAGGTTTGGATGTTCTATCATGTATAAATGCTGGACGGATGGTAAAAAATGACATTTTATTAACTTTTTGGTGAATTGTCCGAAAGGGATAGTTTTTTTGAAGTCTGTGGAAGCGTCAAACAGAACCAATGATGCTAATTTCATACGTGGGCTTGCAAAGGAGGTAATTAACGATGTTGGGGAATAAAATATAGTTCATTTCATGACCGATAATGGTTCAAATTTTAAAAAGGAAGGGAAAGATTTAATGCTTGAATACAAAAATATGTTTTGAACTTCTTGTGGTGCTCATTGTGTTCAGTTTATGCAAGAAGAACTTGGTGACAAGCTTTCACTAATCAAGACAGCCGTCATTCTAGGCAAGAGACTCGTTACATATATTTATGTTCATTTTCAAGTATTGAGCTTAATGAGGGAGATGGTCGATGGAGAATTACATAGGTCTACAAAGACTAGATTTGCAACTCAGTACTACACACTAGAAAGTCTTAGAACGTATAAAACCCATTTGCAAATAATGTTTGTGAATGATAAGTGGTTGAAAATTAGGTTTGCAAAAGAAAATATTGGAATTAATATACTTAAAATTGTTACAAGCGGTACATTTTGGGAAGATGTTGATTATTCTTGTAGAGTGCTAAAGCCTTTAGTTAAGGTTGTAAGGTTAGTGGATATCGAGCTCAAACCTACAATGCCTTCTTTTTATGAAGCAATGAGGATAGCAAGGGACAAACTCGAGAAGAATTTCAGTGAAGATGATAATACTTCGGCTATAATTAAGGCTATATTTGATAAAAGATGGAAGAGTAACTTCAATCATGCTCTACACTGTGCTGCTTATTATTTAAATCCTTCAATATTCTACAAGATCCCTGCTCATTTAATGGATAATGATCCTAAGTACATATAAATCAAAAGGGGACTTCATACAGCAATGCAAAGGCTTATTCCAAAAGAAGATGAACTTGAGAAAGCTACAATTGAATTGAGAAAGTATAGTGATGCAAACGGGATCTTGGGAACTCCGACTTGCAAAAGAAGAAGAGATAAAGATAAACCTCGTAAGTTTATTTGTTATGTAAGTTGAAGGTTTGATTACGTTTGTGTTAAATTTGCAGTTGTATAACTATTTTTTCCGTGTTTGTGACAGATGATTGGTGGATTACATATAGAGGAATCGATGCCCCAAACCTATAAAAATTTGCAATAAGGGTATTAAGTCTTAGTTGTTCTGCTTCCCCGTGTGAGCGAAACTGGAGCACATTTCAGAATGTAAGAATTCTAATCTTGTTGAGTATTACTTGCACAGATTAGTAATATTGTTATTGAATTACAATTTTTCAAGTTCATGTATTACTTGTCTTTGTTGTTGACTGAATTGTACATTCTTTCAAATAAGGTTACACTTATTTATTTATTTTCGTTTGAACAATGAACATGAGATGCCTGTAAACCTCTGTCTTCTTATCACAACAAGCACCAAAGCATGAAACAGTTAGTTTACCTATTTATCTTTCGTGTTTCATTGCATATTTACCTATTATTTTTCGTCTTTTAGTTGCACTCAAAGAAGCGAAATCGCATAAAACAACATAAATTGAATGATAGTGTCTTTATCCAATATAACAAGAAATTGGAGAGTCGATACAAAGAAATCAGTCAATATAATGATGATCCGAAAGCTCGTGATCCTATTTTTTATGGATGAGCGTGATGACAATGATGAATGGTTTTCTTTAGAGAATTTGGATGACTTGGCTGTACAAGGCGATAATGTTATTTTGGATGATTTGCAGGATATTGTTGGTGAAAAAAGTAGGCCAGTTGTTAGTAAAGGTGCTTGTCGACGCAAATCTACTTATCCAACTGACTCTGAATATGATGGATATGATACCAATGACTTGATGTGCGACTCTAATTATGGACTACTTGGTGGAGATGATAGGGCTACTAAAGATTATGATATCTATAATGAATCAAATGATTTTGATTAAAATTGTAATGTCCCTGTTTAATTATCATTCTAGATAGTGAACTTTAAAGTTGTGAAGTTGCTCCCCTTTTTCCAATTTGAACTTCATATGGAGGCTCTTATGTTTTGAATGAACTTGTTTTGTTTTTCTAAAATTGATGGATTTTTATCTTGTCTAATTTTGTGTGAAACAATATAAATTATAGATATAAATTTAGAACCGATATTGCACCGATATTTGAAACCGAGATCTCCCCGATACAATGTTGTACCAGTGTACCGGTCCTCGGCCGAGACAAACCGGTATCCGATATTAACTACATTGGGTGGAAACAATATTAGGCTGTTTGACATAAAGTCCATATGATCAGACTAAAGTCATCTATTCAGTCTCTCTTTTTTTTTCTCTCACTCGCTTTGTAATAATAATTAATATTTATTCATTCAACTTCTTCTTCTTCTTCCTCGCCATTCCCAAATCAAGGATTGGGGGTTTTCTCTTCTGATACAAAACCCTAGATTAGGATTAAGATTTCTCTGCAATCAAAATCAAAGGGCATCATGTCTTGTGTATACATTCCAGTACAAAACTCAGAAGAAGAAGTTAGGGTTACTTTAGATTCATTACCAAGAGATGCTTCTGATATCCTTGATATCCTTAAAGCTGAACAAGCTCCTCTTGATCTCTGGCTCATTATCGCGGTATTATATCTCTCTTTAATCATCTAAAGATTCAATTTCCATCCTTACTGTTCAAATCCCTAGAAAAAAAATTAAATTTTTAGCTCGATTTTTTGGTTGAATTTGTGAAATTTAGGGTTTTTGTAAAGTGTTGATGATAGTTTGGTTCTGGGTTTTATGTCTAGATGGAATTTTGTGATGCCCATGTTGTGAAACTAAGAAATTTAGTGAACTTACTCTGGAGCATCTCGCCCGAAAAAAAAAATCGGATTTTCATAGGAATGAATGAACGCAAGTACGTTGGTTATTGATGTAATGTGGTTTAACTTAACATGAATGGATTGCATGTATTGATGGGGGCTCTAGATCTCGTGTGATCGCCAAACATGCTCGTTTTGAATAAAGTGATATATATTTACGTGTTTGGTATAGTTTTACTAACGACGCCATTACATTCACTTTTTAATTATGCAGAGGGAATACTTCAAACAAGGAAAAACCAAACAATTCATGGAAATATTGGAGGAAGGGTCTTCGCCAGAAATTGATGAGTACTATGCTGATATGAAAGCGGAGCGCATTGCGATATTGAATGCATTGGGAGCATATCATAGTTATCAAGGAAAAATTGAGACTAAGCAAAGAGAAAAAGATGAGCATTTTGTTTTGGCAACACAGTTTTATAATAGAGCTTCGAGGATTGACATTCATGAGCCTTCAACTTGGGTTGGTAAAGGTTAGTAAATTTAACGTTGAACACGTGTTAGTTACTTTGTTTTGATCAATGAAGCACTGTGTTTGAGTAATTAGGTGTTTAGAGTAGAGCAAGAAGACATGAAACCAAGTGGTTATGTTTTCGACAGTTTCACAAGAATGTTAGTACTAGTAGTGACAAAATTTAGATGTTAAAAACTAGTTCCTTGCTTAGTTTCGGTATTAATTTCTTGTGTATAGGTCAGCTTTTACTGGCTAAGGGCGATACAGAACAAGCATCTTCAACATTTAAGATTGCACTGGATGGAAATCCTAAGAATGTACCGGCTCTGCTTGGTCAGGTATGTCGAATTGATACCTTATTGCTCTTCCCATGCATCTAAAGCTAGCGCTTACAACCTTGCAAAATTCAATATCCAGCATAAGATTTTCTTTGCTGGTCTTTTTTCCGTCTATCCAACTTATTTGTTTGATCTTTGCGGTACATAAATGGCAATTTTATGTATGCAGGCATGTGTTCAGTTTAGCCTTAACCGTTACACAGAGTCTTTGGACTTGTATAAGGTATGTTTATTTTACGCATTGAGTAGATGTTGAAATTAACATATCTTGTTACCTTTTTTTAATTTTTTTTTATCATAATGAGAAACTAAACGTCGTCCTGTTTTCTACTTGTTTAAGAGGGCATTGCAAGTGCATCCTAATTGTCCTGCAGCTGTAAGGCTTGGAATAGGTCTCTGTCGGTACAAACTTGGGCAATTTGAAAAAGCTCGGCAAGCTTTTCAACGTGTTCTCCAGGCAAGCGAGTTTATATAACTAAAACATAGTATATGAGCATTACATACTTATGTGGTCTGCATCGATGTCGGTTTCTCACCAAGGTTATTATTTTTCAAATTTTGTAATTTTAGTTAGACCCAGAGAACGTTGAGGCTCTTGTGGCACTTGGAATCATGGATCTACAAGCAAATGACGGTAATCTTTCAAATAATTGCATAGGATACGATTCTTAGATACAGTTGAGTTTTTTTTTTTTGACTTTGATGCCATGTCTGGACTTGTAGGCAGTGGAATTCGAAGAGGAATGGATAAAATGCAAAGAGCTTTTGAGATATACCCCTATTGTGCAATGGCTTTAAATCATTTGGCAAACCACTTTTTCTTTACTGGTCAACATTTTCTGGTCGAGCAATTGACTGAAACTGCACTTGCTGTAAGCGATCATGGTCTGATGAAGTCACACTCCTTCTACAATTTAGCAAGATCGTACCATAGCAAGGTCCAAACAAACATTTGATTTGGTGAAAGTTGTCGATCTTTTACATGCTAATGGTACTCCATTACCCAATTTTCTTGTGGTTGCGCTGTAATCATATTGTTTTAACTGCAGGGTGATTTTGAAAAGGCTGGATTCTATTACATGGCATCTGTTAAGGAGAGCAGTAGACCTCACGATTTTGTATTGCCTTATTATGGTAAGCAATCGTCCACAGAATGTTAGATGTCTCAAATCTGTGAGGGATGGCAGTTAGTGTTTTTCCAGTACAGCCTCTCTTCAGTGCCATACGAAGTGGGCCACTAGTACTATTTGTCATTTTGGATTTTACTTTACTGCTATATTTGTGGAATTTTTTTATTTTTTTTTGGTGTACTGAATTATGGTTCACCATGCAATAGGCTTGGGACAAGTCCAATTAAAGTTGGGAGATTTCAGAAGTTCTCTTGCAAATTTTGAAAAGGTTTTGGAGGCCTATCCTGATAGTGTTGAAAGTATGAAAGTGAGTCGGAAAATTGGAAGTTTTTAGATTTGTATAACCAATATAACTTCTTCAAGTTATGATATAATAATTACTATGTTATTTTCCGTTTTTCCAGGCTGTTGGGCACATTTATGTTCAGCTTGGCCAGACTGACAAAGCATTGGAAATCCTGCGAAAGGCGACAAAGGCTGATCCACGAGATGCACAGGTATGTGTTGCTAAATCTATATATTGATTGGTTCTTTGAATTCTCTTTCCTTTTCAAATGTAGAGGGAAAAAAGAAACGGGAATCTGAAGGGTCAATCAAATGGTTCAAGTGTTGTTGCTGTAGTATAGCAGTACTTATTTTTACTTATCACTAAATTTGACTCCAGGCGTTTCTGGAGCTGGGTGAATTGTTAATTGCAAATGATCCAGGAGCTGCGTTAGATTCCTTCAAGACAGTAAGACTCAATTCTTTTGTTGTGTTTTTCATTTTCTTCCTTTGAGGTGATGGAAGCATATCCTTATGGTTGTTTTCAAATTAGTTAACTGCATCTCAACCATTGAACATATTAAAAAACCAACAGGGATTAGCCCAGTTGGCCAGGAGCCTGATTCTCATACTTGAGGTCAGTGGAGATCTCATGAAAACTCCTCTTATGTAAATTATATTGTTGGGTTGGGCTCTTTCTTCATCTTGCACGTTTTGCTTCCTTCTGGAAGTTCTATTTTGTGACTCCCACATTTTGTTCTGTGACAGGCACGTGGTCTTCTAAAAAAGGGTGGCGAAGAAGTGCCAATTGAACTGTTCAACAATATTGGAGTACTTCATTTCGAGAAAGGAGAGTTTGAGGTCTGGAAAACTATGATAATTACCATGGGATCTGTTTCACACTTGCAACTTCTAATTGCTGACCTCTTCATTGTCTTCATATTTCTTTTTTCAGCTAGCTCAACAGACTTTCAAGGAAGCACTGGGTGATGGAGTTTGGCGTGATTTCTTGGATGGTAAACTACACAGTTCTGTTGCGATCACTCATCAATATAATGACAAGCAGATATTCCATCAACTTCAAGAAAATGGTGTTTCTGTGGAATTGCCATGGAATAAAGTCACAACACTGTTTAATCAGGCTAGACTACTTGAGCAATTGCATGAAACTGAAAAGGCAGCCATTTTGTACCGTCTGATCCTTTATAAGGTATCTCCAGCCATCAGTTTATGTATATTTTCATTTATCATGTGAACTGAAGACAGACTTTTTGAATGGTGAAAATTGATCAAATTAAGGTTTCAATTAATATGTGTTCTTTTCGTACAGTATCCTGAATATGCGGATGCATCTCTGAGGCTCGCTGCAATTGCTAAAGCAAGAAATAATATTCCACTAAGCATAGCATTGGTAGTTTCTCCCCTCCATGATGTTTGGTTGCACGGTGTTCATTTGTTGACTACCGCAATGACTAATAATTGTGAGATTGTTTCTTTTCATAGATTGGAGATGCTCTTAAGGTGAATGAGAAGTGCCCCAATGCTTTGTCGATGCTTGGGAGCTTAGAGCTTAAAAGTGATGATTGGGTCAAGGCAAAGGATACATTCCGGGCTGCCAAAGAAGCAACTGATGGAAACGATTCATATGCTACTCTTTCCTTGGTCAGTAAATTTTTAGGAAGATACGTATGTTCCACTCTGCTCTGTGCGTCAATACATATGTTGACGCCTGTTTCTGATATCTGCAGGGAAACTGGAACTACTTCGCTGCTGTGCGTTCTGAAAAAAGAGGTCCTAAACTGGAAGCAACACATCTGGAGAAGGCTAAAGAACTCTACACTAAAGTATGACCTGAGATTATTATTTTCCCCTCAATCTGGATTCTTAACTGTTAGGTGAATTCATTCATTCTTGGGTTTTCCTCTTCTCAGGTTCTGGTTCAACGTCCTGCAAATTTATATGCTGCAAATGGTACTGGAGTGGTCTTAGCAGAAAAGGGCCAGTTTGATGTTTCAAAAGATATTTTTACCCAGGTCTGTTCTCTCTCAATTTTCTCTACACATATTTATTAAATTAGAATTATTATTGACTTGTGTGTGTTTCAACTCCATTTTTATATAGGTCCAAGAAGCTGCAAGTGGAAGTATATTTGTCCAAATGCCTGACGTCTGGATAAATCTGGCTCATGTTTATTTTGCTCAAGGGCAATTTGCTCAGGCAGTGAAAATGGCAAGTTACTTTCTTTTCTACTTACGGGATGAAGGGTTTATGGTTTGTTCTGTAAGTATTTGCTGATAACGTCTGTCATCTTGCAGTATCAAAATTGCTTGAGGAAATTTTATTATAATACAGACACTCAAATTCTTCTCTATCTGGCCCGCACTCATTATGAAGCTGAGCATTGGCAAGACTGCAAAAAGACTTTGTTGAGAGCCATCCACTTGGCACCATCAAATTACACCCTGCGGTTTGATGCTGGAGTTTCAATGCAGAAGTTTTCTGCGTCTACTTTACAGAAGACAAAGAGGACGGCTGATGAGGTTAGTTGACTTTTCAGCATGTTTCCTCTCCGTAGTTGAGTGTATCATTTAAAATTTTAGTCAAATTCAGTTTCATTGAAATCGGAATCTATATTGCAGGTTCGGGCAACAGTAGCTGAGTTGAAGAATGCGGTCCGTGTGTTTAGTCAATTATCTGCAGCATCCAGCCTTCAGTTCCATGGGTTTGATGAGAAGAAAATAGAAACCCATGTTGGATACTGCAAGCATTTGCTTGATGCTGCAAAGGTTCATTGTGAAGCTGCTGAACGTGAAGAGCTCCAGAACCGGCAAAGACTAGAAGTTGCCCGTCAGGTGTCCTTAGCTGAGGAAGCCCGTCGAAAAGCTGAAGAACAAAGGAAATTACAGGTTTATTGAACAGTCTCAGTTAGCCATCTATTTTGTTTTGATTTTTATTAATTTTTGTATTTCTTTCAGAAACTACTTGCGTTGATCACATACTCTGATGTAAAACTATAAAATAATCTTGGATTTTATTTTATTTTTGCAATAGCTGGAAAAGAGAAAACAAGAAGACGAGTTAAAGCAAGTGAGGCAGCAGGAGGAGCAATTCAGGCGTGTAAAGGTATGATGCATGTAAATAAATTTTGTTCTCTTCATTTTTGCAGTTGTTAAAGATTCGCTCCCTTTATTCTGCAGGAGCAATGGAGGAGTAGCGCTCCTAGCAAGCGAAAGGAGAGATCTCACGCCGAAGATGCAGAGGGTGGTGGAGAGAAGAGGAAGAAGAAAGGTGGGAAGAGAAGAAAGCATGAAAAGAAATCACATTATGAGATGGATGATACAGAAGCTGACATGGGGGATGAGCACGAGGAATACGCAAACGTAAACACTCGTGATACCATGAATCGAATGATGGATGATGAGGATGATAATGGGGCAGACGTTGCTCAAGATCTTGCTGCAGCTGGGCTTGAGGACTCTGATGTCGAGGATGAAGCGGTAAGATTTCCTTTCCTTTGTTTCAACCTACCAGTGCTGCCTCCATTTTTATCTTTGTCCTGTATGAGTTTCTATAGTTTTTGTTTATTTTTGTAATAATTTTGTGCAGGCTGCATCCAATGTAAACAAGAGGAGACGAGCATGGTCAGAATCTGATGAAGATGAAGAGACAACCCAGAGGCGGAGAGAAAATTCAGCAGATCCCCTGAGTGATGGAGAAGTGAGATAGCACATGAGCATAAGAAATGTTTCGGTATCGAAGTTCATGAATAACGATTCAGATTGAAACAGGAGAAATATGGCCCCTTTTACACTTCACTCACTCGTCTTATTTTTGTAATGCTTGCCTAAGCAACATTTTTATTGTAACTATTACGATGGTTGTAATCTTATGTTTAGAATAGTGGATCATCCGAAAATTTCAGAAGCGTGCCCAGAATTTTGTAATATATGCTCACTTTTGTAAAGTTGCCAGCAGAATTTTTTTGGACTTGGTTTTGCATTGCAAGATGTTGATTAAATCAAATTCACACCAAGGTTTAGAAGCAGAGTATCCAGACATCACAAATCATAGAATTCAATCCATACAACTTCTCATTTTTAATTGAGAAACAGAAAATACGGTGTTTTATATTATTATAAAACAAGACGGATTACCGTTATAATCCCGAAAGTAAGGTGATTCTTTGCCACAGATTCGTGAAAACCTTTCTAAACAGTATAATGCGGATTCTTGCCATCATTGGAAAACAAATTGAGCTGTAGGCAAGACTTCGTTAGGACTTTGGTGCTCTATTTGATCCACGAGGCAGTACGAGAACACTTTACTCGCTTACAATTTTTAGTTTTCGCCAATTTCTCAAAGAAACCCTTAAACATGGAGATAGAAATCAGTTGAAATGGACATGGCGAAAAGAAATATGAAGGAACTCATTTGGAAGAGACATTTGCTTCCCAAAGTTGAAGCGAAATCCATGAGCTATTTCCTACAAGTAGCTGCTGCTCTTATAGGTAGAGAATTGTATACCTCAAGGAGCATTTGTGCATGATCAACCTAAGCCCTCATAGTCACTGGTGACATGCATCCGGAGAAACAACTGGTATGTCATGACTGTGGGTTCAGGTAAGAAACACATTTCAGATGATATTTTTACACAGATAGGGTTAGGATCTGCATAACCAACATGTGATTCATTAATTTCATTCTACAGTGATGATGAGCTGTGCACAGTAACATGCAATGCAACTAGTGTTCACAACAACACTGTTGATTCACTCATCAGTTTGTATACAAGCGGAGACGAGCATGGTCAGAATCTGGCGATGATGACGAGACGACCCAGAGGCAGAGAGAAAATTCAGCAGATCCCTGAGTGATGGAGAAGTGAGATGACATATGAGCATAAGAAACGTTTCGGTATCGAAGTTCATGAATAACGCAATTCAGATTCCAACAGGAGAAATTTGGCCCTTTCTACACTAAATTCGCCTCTTTTTTGTAATGCTTTTGTCTAAGTAAGCAACTTTTTGTTTTTCTTTTGTAACTGAGTAATCATTACAAAGGTTGTAATCTTAATGTTCAGAGAATGAAAATGTCAGAAGAGTGCCAGAAATCTGTAATATATGCTTCCTTTTGTAAAGTTGGCAGCAGAAAATTTTGGATACATTGCAAGATGTGGTTGATTACTTGGAGAGTTCTGATTTCAGACAATATCTTATCTACTAATTATTGTTTTGTTTTTGTTTTGTTTTTTTTTTTTTTTTTTTTTTGCTTAGTGAATCTGACTGCAGCCAAGACAGTGTATGTAAGTTAGGTTAATCTGACATTTACAAATATAAGAATTCACATGTCGTGAACCAAGATATTCATAGTGTTCACCACTTGTTGTCTCATTTATACTGAGAGAGAGGAAAATGCATGCTATGTCCTTCCAACCAATCGACAATGACGCTATCCTTTGCTTTCAACCAGCCCCTTCAACTCCTCTTTTGCAGTTGTATAATCTCGCTCCCTTGCTGTTGGGTATTTCCAGAAGTAACACCGATCTGGTGACACGTACTAGCAGAATCTTGAAATATGAGACGGAGAGTATCAGTAACACAATAAATATCATAGCCTTTAGTTTTCCCCAATGTCTCAAAAAAAAAAAAAAAATCCTTGAACATAGAGAGAAATCAGTTGAAATGGATTTAACAAAAAGAAAAATGAAGAATCTGAGAAGGAACTTATTTGCAAGAGACAATTGCATTTTATAGTATCTCCTCTAGTTTAAGCAAACTTACAAACAGCTGGTCTTATAGGAGCATTTGTGCATGATCAACCTAAGCCATCAGATGATATAAGGTGACATGCATTTAGAGAAACATGACTGGGTTCAGGTAGCAAACCCATTTCAGATGATGATGTTTCACTCATCTGACTAGTAGAGCTAGCAATATATAGCTGTAATGAGTATCAATTTCTTGGATACAATAGTAATGGTTATTGTTTCCCTTTCATAGGTAGAGAGAGGACCAAGTTTCTAGGGTTTTATATTAGACATTAGATCTCGACCGTCCATCAAGGAAGAACATATTTAGGAAGTAACTCCTTAATTAAACCCGATAAGTTTAACAACATCTAGATTAGCCCAGAGTTATCACATGGGCCCAATGAGATGATTCCATGGTATGGAAAATATCTTACATTCTCCCACTGGTCCATGAGATAACTTGTATAATGGTTAATGGTAGAAAACATAAGGCGCACATATTTAATGGTTAACATAATACCTTGATCAAGCAAACTGCTCATGCGAGTCATAGCGGTGGCACATTGTCATGTTATCAATATGTTCCCTTCCATGTACCACAAAATAAACAACTTACTCAACTAGGCCTTTAAGAGGAGTATCATAATGGTCCAGTTATGTCTTCAAAAGAAAGACAATTTCTGTTTATATTCATCCATTTACATAAGTGTATACTAAATATGGATACAGAAATAATTTCAGAATTATATTATTAAGAGCTCAATCAGTTTTCAAAAATAAGCACATAAATTAGTTGAATTCAATAATCAATTACTCCCACAAACCTAAGATTTTAATCTTTTCTTAAGAGGTCTTAAAAGGTAATTGTTCATTAAGTGCATCTGCGGATGCAATTTTGCTTAAGCGATTAATGAACAACCATTGTTTCTGAATTACTTGATTCACGCATATATACTCAAGGTTCATGTGTTTTGTTCCTTTTGTATCATATCGTGTTTTAATGCTACGAAGCTAAGACGATAAATTTCAGCAATATAGAGACAAACCTTAAGTCTCTGAGTTTCGTAGTAAAAAATATTCAAACTTAATTGTGGAACTAGTATTAATGAATTCTTCTTTTATAGAATCCGTACATTCACCAAAATTGAAGTTTGAAAATCCAATCAACTCTAATTGGATTGGCTAAATAATTGTAAGACATAATTCAAGATTATTATCTCAAGATTCTTGATAACTTTCCCTTAATTTGTTCTTTCAAAATCATTATGCATTTATCAAACACACCAACAACTTGTTATATGTTCCATATTAGAATTAAGATGTAATGAGATTAAATTTATATCTTCTATTCAATAGGAAACAAAATTTGCTAAATGTGTTATTATTTCAAAATTCTATGAATTCGATATACGCTTTGCATGAGAGCTTTAGTAATCCACATGATATGTGATTATCACATGGTAAGCTTCATTGACATCCTTTATTTCGAAAAATATAGAGATATGCATAAAGTAAAGATCACTACTCGTAGGTAGTAAGTCTTAATATAAAATACCAAGAGTATGAACTTCTCCCACTGATCTTGAGGTATATGCATGGATCTACAATAATTTCATCCAAAACCAAATAACATTAATGGTCTTATTGAATTTTAGATATGCAATATTCGGGAAGTTTGATTAATTTCATACTTTGATTTATTAAGTTTACAGACTGTGTGTTCCTGTCTTTATAAGGCAAGGCCTTCATATTAACACACATAAATTTTCTTCATAATTTATCATTAGTAAAGGCTATTTTCACATTTAGTTAATGCAACTCTTAGGTCATACTGAGCTACTAATAAAACTATGATAATTCTGAATAAGTCTTTCATTGACATGAGAGAAAAACTTATTTATAATCAATGCATCATTTCAGAGTAAAACCTTTGGCTACAAGTCTTGCTTTATACCGTTTAACATTGCTATTTCAGTCGTGTTAGGTCAGAAAGACCCACTTTCATACAACTGATTTGTCCTTCGAGCAATTAAACAATATTCGAGACTTGACTTTCAACCATTGATTTTCTATCACATAGCATCAATCCATTAATCAAAATTATTACTCATAATTAATATTTGTGAGCCGGAAATCTAGTCTTTGTCATTCTATATCAAAATGAAATAAATTCTTGTAAGAAAATCACTGAAACAACATGAATAACTTTCTTTCAATCTTTTTTGAGACCTTCTTAATGCTGGTTCATGTTGTTATCAAAAAAATTCTTTATTGGCAGTAGTTATATTATAGAGTATTTGATCAGTAAGGTATTTCATTATCTAACATTCCGACAATGAGAAGATTCACAATATCTGTAGAAATCTTAAATAAAGGGATCATTTTCATGACTTCTTGAACAGATATATCCACGTACTCCCACTGATTATGCCATCACTAATGAATTTATATTTTCGATTTCAATAAATCTCATACTACGGTTAGAACATTTAATAATACCATTTGGATTATTTAGGAAAACCAATGAACCAGTAATAGTTTCAAATCCAATTTTCATTCTTGGGAATGTAAGCCCTCACCTCCAACTGAAAAATCATAACCTAAAGGTGATTTAAACTAGGTTTCCAGCCTTTCTAGTCCAAAGTGTGTCTTTGAAACTGCTTTACGCGGAAATCTATTTAAATCATGTAGTTGTAGAAAGAACATACATTCACAAATGTGTGGCCATTATGCATAACTCATCATGCTTCTAACCATTTTCATAAAAGTATGATTTTTCCTTTTGCTATATACCATTATGCCAAGGATAGGTTGGCCTTGTGTATTGAACAACAATTCCAAACTTTTGAAGATACTACGTAAAAGATTTAGGATATTATCTTGTTTTATCATACCTTTCACAATATTCACCACCTTTATCAAACTTTATGATTTTCACTTTCTCTATAATTGCCTCTCAATTTCAATAATGAATGTTCGAGAAACATCCACGAATTGAGATTCATAATGCAATTAATAGATGTACACCGTAACGCGAAAAATCATCAGGTGATAAACAATTTTATATTCCAAAAATTGGACCATTAAAAGTCACCAAAATAATCACAATCAACAATTAATAAGAACAAAAGCTGAAATTTATAATATAGATAAATGACAATTAAGCTTACAATAGTTTCATACCTTCAATAAGATTCTCCTGTGGTAAAACCTTATCAAGGAACAATGTGATCCATGAAAAACATCAGTATATATCTAACCTTCTCATACACAGAACATTATGTTTGTATAATACCACAACTAAAGTCTCCTATGGGAGAATTTCGTCCTAACATGTATTATCAAACTCAAATAATTCTAATGTTCAACCTAATACAATATGAATTGTGGTCACCTGTGGGTGGCTATTATTTCACATGTACATGAAACATTTATATAACCTTAATGCTTGTTTCAACGTGTGAATCCAAAACTACTTGTGAGCAGCGTTGTTCTAATTGTTGAACAAACTAAGAGTACGCAAATATACAACACTTAAAAGGTAAGAGAGTTTAGTATCACTGTGGTGATAACTAAAAAATCTAGCAATTAACATATACAAATGAAAATATCACATTAACTGTTCTTGTGATATTGCACAGTCCCACTCAATGATATCGACATACTTGATCTGATCATAAATAATTTAGTCGATTATGAACAATTATGAGTAACCCTAAAACATTAATCATAAACATATGTACTCAAAAGCATGTCATATATGAATTGTGAAAATATCAACACCCTTTAATTGAAAAATATCCAAACGTGATGAAACCTTTCTTAAACCAAAATCGAGCATTAAGCAAGTCTATAAGTATAATTCAATAATGAAATTTCGTTGAAGAAAATTCTTTGATGCTCGCTAAATTAAATTTGATACAAGCTTAAAGATCATGTTAAACAAAGGTTATTGTATGGAAAAAATTAAAGGATGTTTAGAAGCAATGAATATCATTTTTACAAATATTTGAGAAAGTATCCAAAAATAAAACCTCAATTTCTTTAGTGGACGCAATAAATTGTGGATATAAAGAACATAATAAAAAAAAATCATGGAAACCTGAAAAATCTGTAATGGGCTACTCGACTCGAAAATGATTTAATTTAAGTACATTTTCTTTTATACATTTTATAGGAAATAATGAAAAATTATGTAGCATTTACTTAAGAAGGCCAAATTGGGGGATACGTGGAATAATTGGGGGATATTTTACTGTAGCTACCGGCATGGTTTTTCAATGTCGGAAATCCATCGACCATGCCGGCAGCATCAAAAAACCATGCCGGCAGATATCCCCCAATTAAAAAAAGTATCCCCCAATTTGGTGTTCTTACTTAATCATGATCTTTATTTTTATGTCTAAATGAGTCAAAGTTGACACTCAAGTTAGAAAATGAAGAGAAATGACATTAGACACTCATTAAAATGTAAAATGATTCAGATCCATAATGTTTGATCAAATAAAGATCATATCCTTCAATATTTTCTTAAACATGTGAACTCAAATTACCTATGGATAATTGTTGTTTTAATATATTTAAGCAAAATAATATTATAAGCATTTAACAAAATTATGATCATGGCTAAAAAGCATCTAGACATCACTGTGGTGATAGACAATCAACTAAAATAATGCCATTATCATAATAGGTCAATAACTGCAAAACCTACACTATACAGCTTGCAAATTCATGCTTACAATAACATTATGGTTATTGCTATGATAAAACACTCTAGTATCACTGTGGTGATAGCTAAAGAGCCTCGACATAATATCTTAAGCACGTAATCTTATTATCAAACAATCAACATCGAGGGTGAACAAACTCAAATCATTTCATAATGCACACACAAATTTAATGGTGTAAAAATTAATTATAATCACAAAATTTTATAATGAGTTCGATAAGAAATCGTTTCAGATTATACATTGGTGTTCAATAAAGCGGAAGCATACTAGCTGTTTCACATTTCTTTAGGTAAAACAATTTTATAATCCTTTTAATATTATCATTGATAGTATTATCATTTATAATTGTGTTGATTATGGTTAATTAATAGCTTAATACAATCTATAATATCATGGAACCAAAACAAGCATAATTGGATTCGGTCAAAACGAATTGTCCCAGTAAGCCAACGGTTAAAGTCAACGTACATAAATCAAACAGTCAAGTCAAAACATAAGTTGTCAGTGAAGGAAACGAATAATATCGTCCCACCTAGGCCTGCACAGAAACCGCACCGTAACCGATAACCGCACCGAAACCGAGAAAACCACGCCGTAACCTAACCGAACCGAACCATTAATCCAACGGTCGGTCACGGTTTGAATTTCGATAACCGTTAGATCTATGGATCGGTCAACGGTTTCACCATTAACCGCACCATAACCGAACCGATAAACCGATTAATCTAGACCGTAGATATATATTTATCATGATCAATCCTAGCCGTCTACAACTATACTTATATACATATAATAACCCTAAATGTAAACTCCCATTTCATTCTCATTTTTTCATTTCTTCTGTCTATCTGTTTTAGAACAGTTGCCTCCACCGCCGCTCACCATCATATCAACCACCTCCGTCTCCATAAGGAACACCACCACACACCAACATATCCACACCTCTATTTAGTAAGTACAAACTAGTCTCTCCTTCTTCTTGTCTAATTGGTTATCTGATTCTCTATAGTTTGATTATTGGATTTGGATTTTTGCTGCTTTTTAACGTAACCCTAGCTTTTGTTCCATATTTGGTTGAATGGGTATTCATGATTTTGATTGTAGTAATAGTGATTTGATTATTTGGATTTTGATTGTTGTCATCTTTTTAACATAAACCCTAGCTTTTTTTTCTGGATTTGATTGAATGGGGGTATTCATTTGTTCATGCTCTAGATTAGATTTATTTGATTTTTATTAGATTATTTTCTTGAAATTCATAATAATCAGGGGTCCCTTCTTCTTCTTCTTAATCATCAATACCATATAGATAATGTTACAGTATGTGTTTTAGATCTGAGGTTGGGGTGTTTGCTTGATTTTTAGAATCTGAGTTTTACAGTATTTTTAATTTTATTAGATTTGAAGTTCATAGGGTTATAATTAATATCAGATTTGGAAAATCCTAGGTTTTGGTCTTCATGATAATGGAACCCTAGGCTTTTAACTTGGGGGTTTTCATGATAATTGCAGGTTCTCAAAGAAATTAATCCTTGTTACAGAGTTGTTTGGAAAGAAAAACCAAGAGAAGGAAGCTTGAAGGAAGCAGCTAAACTTATTTGTGTTTCTATTTAAACTTTGTTCTTAAGTTTTTATCTTAAGCTTGTTTAGAACCTTAATTTTTATTGTATAATGATTGAATTATTTTGTTTGTATGTGTAATGAACGATGAAATGAAGCTTGAATACTATATGAACTTAAAGTTGCATATTTGGAACTTTTTTAATTCTGGAACGGTTAAAACCGTAGAAAAACCATAAAAAACCGCACCGAGTCGGCTCGGTTAAAATCCGAACCGCAAACCTAACACTTCGGCTTCGGTTTCAAATGTAAAAACCGCACTGTACACGGTTATGCCAACGGTTTTAACCAATAACCGAACCGTGTGCCCTAGTCCCACCGTTAATTCACTCATAATGCCAAATTGACTTACCTTAACGTTTTAATGTGGAGCCCTTTAACATCTTATCAAACTTTAATATTTTTGTGGTCGATTAGATTTATATGGACCCGTCAATGATTTCAGACTTAACCTATTGATCCTTATGGCTCTCGGCCAAGTAAAACGAATAGAATCTCAATCCATATGATAATTCACATTTAATTACCATTATTAGTCCACATACCATATAAAAAAGATTGTCGAACTTAAATGCACAGGCCCACCCGGTGATCTTTTTCCTTCCAAATTTAGGGAAGAGACAAATCCTAAGCACTAATGCAGGCACATATTTTCTCTGTATGTTAAATTTCGATTTAAGTTTTACAAATTGATTGATCATGAAAAACATCGTCACTTTCAAGTGTATGTAACTTTGATGTGAGATATAACCATAGCGGCAAACAAAAAAATACGTAATTGCATTTTATCAATGGACGATCATGAGTTCTAAACAGCTCTAGATGCCAACTATAAGTTTTAGTTTATAGATAAATAATTATAGGATCGTTGAACTTCATGACAATCACACAATAATAGTGTAAGAATGGTTTATGATAAATACCTTATGGCGCTAATCCTTAATCTGTGATCGATCAACCTGGAGCAGCGATAATACCTTGTGGAGGTCATGGTTTCTCTCTCTTGACCTTAGCTGTAATGAGTATTAATTTCTTGGATACAATAGTAATGGTTATTGTTTCCCTTTCATAGGTAGAGAGAGGACCAAGTTCCTAGGGTTTTATATTAGATATTAGATCTCGACCGTCCATCAAGGAATAGCATATTTAGGAAGTAACTCCTTAATTAAACCCGATAAGTTTAACAACATCTAGATTAGCCCAGAGTTACCACATGGGCCCAATGAGATAATTCCATGGTATGGAAAATATCTTACAGTTGCATCATTCGGTTCAGATAGCATATACGAAAACACAATTCGTTCGATGAGCTTTCTTCCATCATGTACTGCTCAAGAGAAAGGTGTACATAAGAGTTTTTTTGCAAGCTCTAGTGTGAAGATAAGATAATCAGGTTGCGGCTTTATAAAGTGGTGATTTTGCCCCATTTCTACACTCTACACGAAATCCTGGATTTTGTAACAACCAGATTTCCAACGCCAATCCGACGTTATAGGCTTTGTAACGTCAAAATACAGTTAGATAAATTAGGATCCGTTACAATATACACATAACTTTATGTAGAAATACTATCCTACCCTTTAATAATTGCTTCTCTTTACTTTTTTATCCTTAATAATTGCTTCCCTTTACTTTTTTACCCTTAATAATTGCTATACTCACCCGAGATTTACTGTAGCCAACTTAAACCCCAGTCTCCCAACAATTGTCCATCATTAATCTTAACGTTTTTGGATACGTAACGCTTAATTTTGATTATCAAAATCAGAAAAACAGAACCAAAATTCACAAAAACAAAACCAAAACCTGCTAGAATACGGGCATCCAACTTAAAATCAATTGGCAATGAGTGGAGAGGCCTTAAGGGATTGTAAACTGCAGGATCTTACATTGCCCAACAATGTGGGACTAATAATCTCAATACGCCCCCTCACGTGTAGCCTCGTTGGGTCTAATACGTGGACAATTAAATCGGGTGATGCGGAGTAAAGGCGCGGTCAAATGACTCGTCGCAAATAGCCTGCTCTGATACCATGTTAGAATACGGACATCCAACTCAAAACCAATTGGCAATGAGTGGAGAGTCCCTAAGGGATTATAAACCGTAGGATCTTACATTGCCGAACAATGTGGGACTAATAATCTCAATAAAACCAAAATCAGTTTTGCATTTGACTCGAGTCACTTGACCAAATCCAAGACTTAGAAACTAGAAAATAAGAAAAACTCGAGACTTTTTGACATCTCAGCATCTAAAATCTTTCATCTCTCCTGAAACTCTTTTCTCTATCAACTTCCGCCATTAACACCCCTGGAGAAAAAACTCCCATACCCTGAATTTATGCTCCTAATCCTGAAAATGAAGCTAAATCATGCAATTGAAGATGATGAGGATGATTCACTCAATCAGTTCATGCAATCGAAGATGATGAATATCTATTTAACCAAAAATTTAAGCGATGCTGATGAAGATTATGGTTTAGAGTTGATTCTGATGATTATATAATTCGTGGGTTCTCTACTTTTTGACGAGTTAAGTGATTCTAACTGTCTTCTTCTTGAATTGATAGATAGTTTTCTTCTTGAATTGATAGATATGTTAATATAAAATTCGGCTTTTCATAAATTGGGAAAAAAATTTGGGGTTTTTCTTTCTTATCAGTTCTCAGATTTCTTTATTATCATGTTTTTGTTGTGGGTATGGGGGTTTTGGTGATTGGCGGTGGCCCTGATCGGTGTTGTTGTTGGTGAGTGGTGCTGGATCTGCGAAGTGTTATATAGTTATTGAGGCATAGAAGACCACAGGGTGCTGGTGTTTTGGTTCTGTAGAACTTCTATACTGGTTACTTCATTTCTTACTAACATAAGTTTGCTGTTGTGGTATCTTAATTCAATTTTTGGAGTAAATTATTATAGGTGAAGCATCCAATTTCAATTCTGTTTGGTGTTGAAGTTGCAATTGGATTGGTGGTCATCTGTTTGGTTTGTAGATTCAGAGTGAATTCCATCCTTGGATTTTGAGTTAGTTAGCAATATGGTGTCGGGTTGTTTCACTTGGTCAAATGAGTAATTCTAGAAGAATGTTCTAGTATTGAGATTTAGTCACAAAAAGTTACACATGTAAGCCGATAAATGTTTGTTGCTGCAGGGAAATTGCGAGAACGTTAGCTAATGAACACATGAAGCGTGTCTTCACTGTAGATACATTGGATGAAAATTGGAAGGGTTGGAGATGTTAATCAATCAGGCATAGGTCTTATAAGGAGAATTCAAGATCCTAATGATATGCAACATAGGGTAATTCTTTGTTCTTATTTTAACTTCATATTCTTAACTTATGCTAACTCTCTCGGGTTACTTATCTGGTAGAGTTAAGATTCTTGAGTAGCTCAATTCCGTAAGGACGTTTTCATTTTTATGATGCGTGAGTTTGCAAGTTCATGAAAACAAGCCATGTGACTTGGGAACTAGTTTTGAATCACCAACAGAAATCAGCCTATCTTTTTCTATGCGCTATGCACTTCACATCATTTTATTAGCAGATTTTTTTCTCCATTGACAACCGTACATTTCAGGTTGTTCTTGAGAAATCTGAAGGTCCAGCCTGCCCAGGAGGTCCTTGGACATTTTTGGGTTGTTACAATTGTTTGATCTACCTGAACATGACAGTGCGGAGACCATTCGAAGGGCACATATCCATGGGGTTTGTCTCAAGATGATTACAGGTCTGTTGAAAAGTTCATAAACTTGTAGCATTTCTTTCCATTATAGCACCTCATCTGATGTCTTGTCATATAATTTACAAAGGGGACTCATTGTCAATTGCAAAAGAACAGATATGTATCCTTCTTCGTCATTCCTCGAACGTAATATGGATGACCATGAAGCTCTTCCTGTGGATGAACCCGTGAACTAGCAGATGTTTTTGCTCGTGTTTTCCCTTGTAACTTAATCTTGCACTATTTTTGTTAACTTCGGCAATCAATCTGCCTTGTAACTTTTTTGCTGATTCAATGTGCAGCCATATGATCTCGAAATGGGGACTATGGTGGTGTTTGTACCATGCTTGCAGAATATTTTGGGAATTATATACTATATTCGGTTTTCCCGGTAAGACAATCTTTACTTTTCTGATTGTTTAGTCTTGTTATCTGCATGTGAACATATCTGGGGTAGTAAATTTCCCGTGAACTTATCCGACTGAATTTATAATTCGGTCCAAAAGACATTAACAGTAAGGAATCAAGTTGGCTTCTTGCGAATTTCTGACTCTATCACATGCCCCCACTTTGCTAGTCTCTGTGGAAACAATGCAGTTCCTTCAACTGTAGTGATATCAGTCGAGAACCTTGTTATTCCAAATGAGATATACCCACAACATAGGATGTTTCCATTTCTTAGTTCTTAGTTAGAACTTCATAGCACTTTAAGATCTACCCAGGTACAGCTTGAGGTACTGTGAGCCTGAACCATGGTAGACTTTGAGTATAACTAAGTAGCTCCTAGTGCTAAAGTTTTGTACCAACTACCAATCACCTTTTTTCAAGTTTCCATCATTTATTTTGCTCAGGCCTATTGTATCTACTGTTTGCAGGATTGTTGGTATGACAGGCATATGGGAGTCACTATTGGCTCAATGAAGGCAGTGATAGTGTTGCATGTGCTAAAAAGAACTGAGTTTGCTTGGAATAAATCAGGTGTAAATGGTGCAATAAATATGCATTACTTTTACTTGTATGTTTCCAAGTTGTGTTTGTATTGCTTATTGATCTGTTATTTTGAGTTTTGCATTTTAATGAAATTGCGCTTACTTCATTTGGACCAATATTTCGGGTTCTCTCCACAAAATCAGCTTGAAATTTGATGTGTGTTTGTCTTGGATGCCAAAATCAGTATGTTTATTCTCGTTACTGATTTCATGCAGTGCTAGTCAGCAGAAAGAAGTTGGAGGAACAACAAAGATATTCAGCATCAAATTGTCATGTTGAAACAACTTAAGAAGAAGATAGTGAAGCTAAGGAATGAGAATGAGGTCTTGAATAGACGATTACCAAAATTTGACGACAGATACTAGTAAGCTTTTATGCATATTGTAGTTTACATTCTTAGCAATAGTCATCATTACGGTGAAATTGTAAGTGATGAATCCAGAGGTTCAGAGAAGTAATATAGCAGATAAAAAAATGAGCGCTTGTGGGTTGTGCTGTGAATGGGTGTATCAAGTACTACGTTTTATATAATTAAGAATGAATTTTTGACACAACGGAAGCGCTGGTCTGGTGGTAAAGTTGTATGTGTGATCCAGGTGGTGGTATCGATTCTTACTATCCATCAAGTTTTCCAATTTTTTTTCTTATATCTAAACCAGATGGGCAGGTGTCAGGCTCACGTTCTTTCTTTAACTGAAAAAGTTTTCTATTCTTTCTTTTACTAAACAAGAGGGACATGTGTGAGGCTGACGTTCTTCCTTTTACTGAAAAGTACTGTAAAGTCTGGCAAGTTCACGTGAAATCAAAAGTCAAGTGTCTGTAAGGTTAAACGTGCCTATTATGATAAAATTCGAAAATAGTGGGAACTTTGCCGCTTCATTTCAAACTTTCCCGCCTAAAAAAAGCTCCTCTCCGGCTTAATAAAAAGCTCCTCAAGAGATATTTATGGTGGTTTTTGGTAGTCGGATTGTGTGATAATCCGTGTTATATGGATCATACTTGTTATTTAGCGGCGGTTGCGTTTTTGAAGTATCAAAAGTGAATTATTCATGATAATATTTGTCGGAGGGTAATCTGGTCTTTTCACAGTTATGGGAATGTTTGTTGCACTTATCATGGTAAGGGTAATCCGGTCATTTCATATTTGATGAAAATCAGTGCGATAAAATCGGAGGGTAATCTGGTCATTTTACAGTCTCTGAATATTTGATGCATTTATTTCGGTAAGGGTAACCTGGTCATTTCTTGTTTGATGAAAATAATAACATCTGCAATTGTGATGAAATTAGAGGGTAATTTGGTCATTTTCACAGTCTCCGATATATTTGTTACACTTATCATGTTGAGGGTAATCCGGACTTTTCATATTTGATGAAAATCAGTCCGATTAAATTGGAGGGTAATCTGGTCAATTTTATCGTCTTTGAATATTTGATGCACTTATTTCGGTAAAGGTAACCTGGTCATTTCTTGTTTGAAACATCTGCAATTGTGATGAAATTATAGGGTAATCTGGTCATTTCACCATCTCCGGAATACTTGTTGCACTTACCATGGTAAGGATAATCCGATCATCTCATATTTGATAAAAATCAGTCCGATGAAATTCGAGGGTAATATGGTAAATTATATGGTAAAATGAGTTCCATATTAGTCGGCTAAATCCTTTGAGGATCCATAAATTCTGATATTTGACATCTTCAGTTCATCAGAATGAGAATTCGAGGTTTATCTCTAGTAATATGGTAAGCCGAGTTCCATACTAGTCAGCTAAATCCACTGAGGATCCATCCAATCTGATATTTTACATCTCAAACCTTACGTGGACGAGAACATTGGGTCAGTATATGGTAATCTTGCAACCTGAATTCCATAATAGGTTGCAGAATCATCCAATCTTATATTTGACATCTCAAACCTCACTTGGATAAGAACATTGGGTCTGTATATGGTAATCTTGCAACCTGAGTTCCATATAGGTTGCAGAATCTTCCAATCTGATATTTGACATCTCAAACCTCACCTGGACGAGAACATTGGGTCTGTATATGGTAATCTTGCAACCTGAGTTCCATAATAGGTTGCAGAATCTACTAAGGATCCATCCAATCTGATATTTGACATCTCAAACCTCACCTGGACGAGAAAATTGGGTCATTATATGGTAATCTTGCAACCTGAATTCCATAATAGGTTGCAGAATCATCCAATCTGATATTTGACATCTCAAACCTCACTTGGATGAGAACATTGGGTCTGTATATGGTAATCTTGCAAGCTGAGTTCCATAATAGGTTGCAGAATCCACTCAGGATCCATCCAATCTGATATTTAACATCTCAAACCTCACCTGGGCGAGAACATTGGGTCAGTATATGTTAATCTTGCAACCTGAGTTCCATAATAGGTTGCAGAATCTTCCAATCTGATATTTGACATCTCAAACCTCACCTGGACGAGAACATTGG